>VUQH01037576.1:0-11459 GCA_015106775.1 Etroplus canarensis | reverse complement strand
TCTTACCTCACAGATGGACAAAAATTCCCACAGACACTCCAACATGTTGTAGAAAGCCTTCCCAGAAGAGTGGAAGCTGTTCTCGCTGCAGAGGGACCAACTCCATATGAATGCCTCTGGATTTAGGATGGGAGGTCAGGAAAGCTGCTGTAGGTGTGATGTTTAGGTGGTCCAGTGTTTTTTGTCCGTATAGTGTACCTGCTCTAGCTTTTTCAGTCAGGACTGGTCTAATATCCATTTTAAATATCAGACTGGTGCATCCCTAATTTAACCTTGTGGTTTAGCACCTTACAGAGACCTGGTAATGGTTTTTACCTAAACAGTTCAAGGTCACTTTATGTTGCCTTTGGTGATGACCCCTACAATAACCTTAACTCTAAGCTTTGGCAGTTTTTGTTTTTATCACATTATTCTCCAAAGTCACTGCAATCAGAGAATTAAAAACAAGTCATCGTTTATGATGCACATCAAATACTAGTAAAATCAGGTTTGCCTTTTTCCAAAATAGCTTTAGGGTAGGTAAGAAATTCCCAACTTTCTAAATAAAATATCTCCCCATACAAAATCTATAAGAAATTGAGCAAATATGTACTACTTGTATCTTCTTGGTTCTTGAAAATCAAGACAAACCTGGACTCGTGCTGTACCCGTGTTTCTGACAGTGTGGGAACACGAGGTGGCCGTAGTACAGTATTTAGTTTGGTTTCGCCGGCTGCCAGGGCTGGCACGCTGGGAATGGCAGGCAGGCAGTGTCTAGCTTCGGCTTGCGATGGAGTGTCTGACCCGACGTTCACAACCTCAAACCACGACCCTCTGCTAAACATAGAGAACCTCAGACCAGATGGCACGGCTGGAAACCAGAGCGCTCCGCTTTCGTGTTGGAGATTAGGAGGGATGCTACGCAAGCAGTGGAAGGCTTGACGAACAAAACCACTACTACCATGTTTTGGAGAGCTTTCTCTTTTCTCCCTTTTCCCTCCCGCCTCCGGACAGGCAAACAAAAGTCTGGCAGTGGGGGGTCATTGTTTAATAGAGTAGAATTAAACCGAGACAAAAACAGACCAAACGCCACCCTCGACTGCTCTGTCTCAACTCTGTTTTCATAATTGGCTTTTAAATGATCACATTAATGTGCCTAAGTAAAGGTTAGTAAGGTGCAGGAATAACATTTTTAAGGTTGTAGGTTTTATTGCCACGCCTCAGTGACGTGCAGAGGAGTGAAAAACACTCAGATCTGCAACAAAGCAAGAGTAAAGCAACCACAACTGGTGAAAAGCACCAAATTTACTGGCTGTGAACCAAACACAACAAGGCGCGCTCACATGTGTCATTAGTTCTGACTCTGAATTATGCAGTGAAGTTGTGGTGTCTTTGTGTTTCCTCTGTTAAACTGAGGGGATGTGGGAGGGAGCGCAGAGCAGATAGAGTGAGTAAGTTCATCCATCTAATTACATATGCAGCTTTACGGCTTCTGCTGCTACCATGAGGCGGTGATGATGGTGATGACCGGTGTATGATGTCAGCAGGAGGGCTTAACCTTATTTATAAGGCTCTGCAAACCTTCAGGAGCAGAAACACTCCAGCAGCCTCCGACGAACCTTCCTCTCTTCAGAGGAGCACCGCTAATGACAAGAGGAGTGAGGAAATTTGGGCTTTCTTTACAACTCCTCATTGGATTCATAATATTCAGAAGAAGCCAGGAACCCTAAAACTGGTGAGTACTACCTGCAAAAAAATGAAGCAACCGGTTTGGGCACAAAAAGTGAATTAGGAAGAAGATGTTGAGTTTGGGCTTCGATTAGCAAAGTACTTTTTCATAGATCCACCAGGTTATCCAAGACCCATCTGAGGTTAGGTTAATGTCTAGTCCTTGTTATATAACTTCAGAACAAAAATTATAATGCCAAATGGTTGCATGAGGTATCTATCTATCTATCTATCTATCTATCTATCTATCTATCTATCTATCTAGTGGCTAAAACAAGATCTATTCCTACTCCTACCTGTGAACCTAGAGAGGTGACCAGGAGGGTGTTAAATTTCTTAAAGAGAGATCAAAGAGATCAAAGGACAGTAAAACCCAATCCAAAGGCTGATCCAGAACCATTTCCACTGGATGTACCTCTCTGAGAGCCGAGGGGACCTGTTCAGATAAGGTCTGTTGCTGCAGTTTAAAAACGACAGCAGGTCATCCTGCATTCAGAAAGAAATGCTGGCTTGCATGTCTGCAGAGCTGGTAGTATAGTAATGGCATTGATCTGACAGTAGATGGACCCTGAGCATGGTGGTAATCCATGGTATGGACACTGGGGATATGTCCCTATCAGTTGTGATGACCTGAACTAGTCCTCACCACTAGTTGTGTATGCATTTATGTATTTTGGTCCATAAACTATTAATAAATATACCTTTGAAGTAGATATAGATAACAGCTTCGTAGTGATAATTCTGTGTATGAAAATATGTGACAAATCGTGTCTCATATTAATTTAATAATGGATTTTTGCAAAAACAGGCAATTCTACACTTAAGACAGACAATCTGAGGTTTTTGTGTGCACGGAGAAGAAACCGGCGTTACCATCAGTTTAACACTATAAAAATGTAATATCTACACAAAAAGCCACCAAGCTGATAGAGTGAGACCAAACAGCAGCTGCATTACCACGGCTAACTGAATAAAGGGTGAGTCAGGAGTGGACTTTCTACTTCTGTCCCACAAAAATACCTCTGTCCTTTCCCATCCCAGGAATCAGGAAAAAGAAAAATCTCTGCCTTTCCCAGTCTTGAAGAACGACTTCTATCCTGACTATATCTTAGTCGACAGATGATATTTTGTTCTACTGCACAGCTTATTATTCACAGCATTATATGTGCGTACCAGGAAAAACCTGTTCTTCCAATGAAGGTGACTCGCTTGTCCGAGGCGTATTAGTTCACTTCTAAGAAACGACGTGTAGAATTCAGTTTGTTATGAAAAGTACTGGCCTCTCTCACTGTCTTACAGTGTTAGGAATCTTTTCATCTGAATTTCAGTGCCATTGTTTGGCTTTTAAATGTTGATGGCTGCTTAAAAGGAAAGGAAAACGTAAAAGGAAAAATACTTTTTTAACTCTTCCTACAGCAATAGAGAGTAAATTTTACTCCCTTCTTGCAAAAATCAGCTTGTTAGCTACTGTCAGCTGTGAAATGTTTTAGTGTGGCATTTAAAACAAGTCAAAAGATTTTGGTTTGTTAGCTTGTTGCTCACTTTTAGCTATTGTCTCCTGTTTTTAACTCTTAATGAATGTTTTAACATAAATGTTTTTTATGGTTTTACTGTAATATTTTGCACTTTAAAAAAATACCTTCAGCTGCTGCCAAGGGGGTGCCACAGGGGATTGATACGTGTTGGCAGAGGTTTTACAGTGGATGCCCTTCTTGTTGCAACCCTCCGTGGTGAGAGGGGCTTGTGTCCCCTGTTGGAATCAAACCAGGGACCTTTCACTTTTAAGGCAAATGTGTTAATTACAACACTTAAACTCTTAAAAAATGCAGTGTAGCAAATTAATTTCTCTTCAAAAAAGTCTGGCATTAACTTGTTTGCGTTTCTCTTTGACCTCAGTGATATTTAATTTTATTTTATTATTTTTTTTAACTCGCGTAGTTTATATGAGCTAACCTTTATCATTTCAGTTAGCGCTTTTAGCTGCTCCTTTTAACTTTTTTGCTATAATCTTTAGAGCCAATTGCTATTTTTTATTTTATTTTATTTAAAATAAAGCAGCCAATATTATTTTCATATTATGGAAATGTTGTTTCTGACACCGTGTTTAAAAAATGGTAAATGATTCTAAAAATGTTTCCCATTAGCTTTTTTAGTATTTCAATTAGCTTAGTAGCTGTTATTTCCTGTAGCATTCAGGAGCAACATCTGTATTTTACTCAACCACATTAAGTCTACACACATTTTTTAGAAATGTGATTTCTTTACTTTTTTGTTTCTGAAAGCTTTTGAGCTTTTATTTCTTTTTACCATACCGTACTTACTATATTCTTCAAAACCAAGTTATATTTTAAAATTTAACTTTAACTTAAGTGGTCTCTAATATTTTTATAGACATGCTGTGTTTGACACCTGGAACCAGAAAATAATATTAGAAATAAAATAAAATTTAGCCTTAAGCTCGTATACTGTTAGCCACTTTCATCATTTTGTTAGCTTTTAGCTATTGCCTCCTTGTTGGTGCTAATATGAAAAAAGCTAGACAATAACCTAACCCTCAATCAGAGTAGAAATGAATGCATGAATGATGTAAATACATATTTATACTTTTTGTTTTTGTCATTTTTTTGCTTTGTATCTTTGTGGCGATTTGGTTTTTTTTAATTAGCCGGTTAGCTCTTGCCTTGTTGTGCGTGTGATTAAGTAAATATTTTTTATTTTAACATGTTGTTGAGACGTTTTGGGTTGTTTTTGTTACACCCTCAGAATGTCTCCTGTTCGCCTGTTTGCTCGTGTCTCGGACGATTGTCTTTTTTATCGAGTTAGCAGGAGTTTCTGGTGGCGTGTTTGCTGCTGATGATGGTGATCCTCCTCCTGTTCTCCAAACTAAATACAAGCAGGTGGTCCCACAGCCACACAGAGAACACAGCTTAGTGAAAAAACTGTTGTAGAGACAAATACCTCCAGTATCTCCCTTTAAATGCTCTTCTAATCACAAGCCTAAACCCATAAAGACTGTTTAGCAACCCAGAACTGCTCAAAACCGCTCTCTGTGCTCTGCATGTTCTAATGCAGTTTGCTGGCAGCGCAGCGCTAACCATAATCAGATCTAATTGAGTGTAGGGACTTGATTGCCTCGGTGGGATCCAAGAGTGACACACCAGCGGATTATGTACACCCATCTGAGGACATCTGCAAAAGTCACCCAGAGAACTGCAGAGGCAGACTGCAGGCGCCGTCCTCCGGTCTCTCCGTGGTGCTGGAGTTCGGGGCTCCGTGCCGCTCTAACGTTCATCCTGCAGATCTGCAGGAACGACTTCTGCTGAGCGCTGCTCTTCCTCTTCAGTTACTTGTGCTGACGTATGATATCTTATTCATAAGTTTCTGGCTCCTGGTGAGAGTATAGATGACACTTCAGTGAAAAGAAGCAGTTGGCCTTGATTATGAAAGCTGGAACTGAGGAACTTCATCCTCCAACCTACATTTCTAAATAAATCAACTGCACAAGACTGTAAAAACCAAAGAACAGATCAGTCCACTGTTCCAAACTTTACGTGAGTGCAGAGGAGCTGTTAAAGACATATGTGATGTAAAAGAATGTAAACAAAGGCTTAACTTAATGTCTGCTAGAACATTTCAGGATCCAACTGTTATATAACTAAAAAGAAAGTGGCAGCCTGTGGATTATTAAAACCACCTGTGGAGTCTAATCATGCCCAGCAAAACAGCTTCTGCACTTCAGTTTGATTTTGTTGTCCTCCCTACGAGCATGGAGGCAAAATATTAGGAACACTTTCAACATGATAGAGTCCAGCCCAGCCTCAAAGATAAGCCAAAAATTAAACCTTTACATTTCCACAAAAAAGTTCAAATACAGATGATGCTGAAATGTCAATGTATTTAAAATCACATGAAAAGATTATTAAACATTTTTGTTATGGTGGTGTAGTGGTTAGTATTTTTGCCTCACATCAAGAAGGGTGCTGGTTTGAATCCCAGCTGGGGCCTTACTGTGTGGTGTTTGTGTTTTCTCTGTGTGGGTTTACTGTGGGTACCCCGGCTTCTTCCTGCAGTCCAAAGATGCGTTTGATTAAGTGGTGGTTCTAAATTAGCTAAAGATGAAAGGCGTTTATACAGACTTGTAGTCCGTAGCATTCTGAATGCTCAGTAAGATTAGAGAAGCATTACACAATTATATTAATTTATTTTGTATGAGTACTTTTTCTAAAAATCCTTTAATAAGTTTGTACCACAAGGGGGCAGCATTTAACAAAAATTTTAGTGTGCTTGTCCACCTGAACTAGCATTATATTCATCTGATTGTGTGTTTCTATTTTAAAAGGCAACTTTTAACAGATTAAATCATTTTCTTTTTATCTGGCAAACAAAATAAGTTGGCTAAGTATGATCGTAACACGAATTCTTTGAGCTAGCTCATTCCTGGTGACTAATTATTTAAACAGGAAACAAATAATCTGTTTAATTGACTACTTTAAAAGAGAGACTACATTTTACCCAGTCTAACTAATGAGGTTAAACCATCAACACAATTATGAAATAGCTTCCTAGTGAATTAAATGCAGTATTCTGGTGCACCGTGCGATTTGACAACAAACCTAAAAGTTTTAATTTTCTAAATAGTCATCATTCAAACTCAACAGGTTTAGTTCATCACAGGAAAAAATTAAAGTACGCTCTTTCTAATACTTCTATGGAACTCTGTTTAGAATCACCTAAAGATCCGTTGACATAATGCTGCTTTTGATTTAGTCTTTGTTCGAGGTGTTAGCTTTCCTTTAAAGACTTGGAGGGCCGGGTTGAGAGGGACCGCAGGTCCGGTTTTGTGTGCTTTGAAGGTATTTATTCAATGACTATTCCACCTTAACAAGCGTAAAACAGGAGTGACCTCAGACTCTGTGCGGCTTGTCGTAAATCACGGAGGAGTTCTTGCTGTGGGGAATGGAGGCCGCTGGGCAGGGTGATGGATGATGATGACTGAGGGATGATGAAGAGACCAGGAGTCGTTTCTATCCCTCTCTCTCAGGGGTGGCCTTCCCTTCGCTCTCAGCTTGACCTCTGGCTTACCTCCTCCTCCTCCATGGGCCCGGCTTTGCTCAGCGGCGACATGTTTGACCGGAGGAATTCAGGAATGTACAGTTTGTATTCGGACGGACAGAAACTCTCAGCCTCCCACCCTCTTGTTTTACTCTCATTCACATTATACAACCCACGCCCACCACAGGAACACATGCTCCACCACCGTGGTCCCACCACAAACAGTAATTCTCTGACTGTGAGAGCTACAGCAGATTCTCAGAGGTTTCCACTCCCCTCCCTGATCCCGTGACCAGCTGTCATGGAAATGCAGAGTCCCTATCAGAGTTTGGGTTGTTCCAAACAACCATGGTAGATTCCTAACCTTAACAGATTTGTTTACTCTGAAAAAATGCATGTGTTTATTTACAATCCATTTGGTTCACATTTCTATTTAAACTGGAATGCAAAAGTAAATTTTGGATATAAAACCTTTGGTAACCATGAAGATGCTTTTCTTCCTGTCGTTTATCTCCTTTTCCACTGCTGTTTGTTCACATTAAACACCCAAAGTCATGAATAACGAGGTCAGAGCATCAAAAACACTCAGCTTAAAGCAATTTTTTTCTACTCTTGGATCTGTATGACATCAAAGAGAGGGGACAGAAGCCCCGCCCACCAGGAGCAGCCAGTCAGATGAAAGTGGTCTTAAAGTGGGAGAGAACTAAAACGGCTTGTTTCAGAGGATGGACTGAGGGGCTCAGGTTTGCGCTGCTCTAAACACCCAGTTTACCTGGGATCTGTATGACATCATAGAAAGGGGACAGAAGCTCAAACCCCCATGGACAGCTGATCGAAAAAAGTCTTAAAGGGGAGGAGCTAAAACAGTTTGTTTCAGACAGAGGTTGAAGGGTCAGGATCAGATGAAGAAGGATCAGTTTTATTGGGGAATCATGCAAAGCTACTCTGGTGAACTCCGAGAATGAAACCCCTGAGCCTTGAGACAGACAACATGTTGGGCAACTCCTGAGAGACGTTCTCACCTGAAGGAGTTATAACATCTCGGACGGTGTGGGGTCTCTTTGAGGGGGTCAGGACCACCGATGGGGGGGTGTGCACGCCAACAGTACACGGCTTTGTGTGGAGAATTGTTTTCAAAAGCAGAGAGGCAGGGGAGGCTGGGCGCAGTCGCACAGATTAAAAGCGGACATTTGTTTTGTGTATGTGGTGCTCTGCCAAAACCCAGCAATTTTCTATGAATGTAAAACAGCTTTCCTGGCTCAGACCCCACAGGCAGCGCGCTGCCAGGAAAAGGCTTTTTTTCTTCTACCTGTTTACATGCAGGTAAAGTGGCGTTCACAGCCCAGAAGCACATGAGAGCTTTCTTTCCACGCTCGGGAGGAGGAGGGGGGGACGAGGACAAGGTCGTGTTTCCCGCCGTGAATCCGCGACACTCCTCCTTTTGTCCTCCGGCAGAACGAGGATCTGCCTGGACTCTGTGTTCCTGAATCGGCTCCAACCAGAGGAGCTCATAAACTGGAAGGAACTCGACTAATTTGCAGACAAACTGGGGGGAAAACGACTCCCCTGATTCCCTCTGGCATTAATCATTCACCATCAAATGTTGACTTGTTTTATACACCGAGTGATGACCGGGGAGGGAACAATGGATTCTGTTTATGATCACTAATGAATGAAAAGCAGCAGCACAAAACTCTGTTGCATCACCGAGTCCAGGACTCGTGTTGGCAGCCTGCAGGTTTAACAAATAATGTGTTCATTGTGTGCTTCTCATGTTCATACAGTGACCTTTACAGTGAAGCTGCTATTTCTGGGTAAAAATCAAGGACGCATCAATAGACCGCAGTCGCCAAGCCAGAATGTTTGAGATAATTGAGTAAATTGAAAACACAGCCTGAATCAACTGCACCAGTTTCCTTAGACTCAGATTCCATGCAGCAGGGACGCCCTGAAGAATCTCTATATGTGCACTCTGGAAGTAGCGGCAGCGCGGCCTGGCCGTCCGTAACGTTAGCTAAACATTTTGAGCACCCGCGGTGGGCTAGTCGTCGGCTTTCATGCAGCTTTTCAGAGGAGCTGATGAAGGGAGGCTCCGGTTTGCTGCCCCTCCCTGAGCCTGGTTCTGTTGGAGGTCTCTTCTTGTTAAAAGGGAGTTCTTCCTTCCCACAGTCACCATGTGCTGCTCATAGGTGATGGGTTTTCTCTCTGATACTGTAGGATCTTTACTTCACAGTGTGAAGCAGCTTGAGGAGACTTTTGTTGTGGATTGGCGCTTTAGAAATAAAACTGAATTGAAGCGATTAACGCCGTCCCGATACAAACCAAATCCGGCTTTTAAAATATGGACAGACGCCAAAGCAGAGTGGGCATCTGACTCGAGACGCTGCCACAACAGTCTGCATCCCAGGACACATTTCATGCATGTCCTGCTTTATTTATTGGCCGGAAAACAGGAAAACGTCTAAAAGAGCAGCAGGAGGATGGAGCACAGGACAAACATCCTGACAGACAGACAGAGATCGAAACCAGCGTCAGTTTTACTTTTCTGGCACATGCTCAGTGGAGGTGCTCACTGAACGGACAGTCTTACACCTCCGCACAGGGATCGACACTGACGCTAAAGAAATTCGCAGCTCTGTGTTTGTGCTTTTGGACTCACTTTGCATAATTCAGTTATTAATTTTTCTTGATCTTATAGTACAGATCTTTGGACCCTCTGGTTCAAACCAGGCAGTTTCTGGAGAAATTTTGGTGGGATTGTTGCGGCTGCCAGACTCGGTCCGTGGCTTTCTTGAGACATCAAAGGAAAAATTAGTGCAAAAACCATATAATGTACGCCTAAATAAAGTCATAACCATCGTCGCACCGCTGAGCTGTGAGTCTGCAACAAACGGGGTGGGAGGAGACGCGTTTGGAAGAACACCGATCATATTTTTTTTGGACGTAACAATTTTGGGATTGCACGCTTTGCAATAATCCCATTACTAAGAAATTTTAGCTCCTCCCCCTGTCAGGCCACCAATTCGTTTCCCAGAGAAGGTTCAAACAGCAGGTGGGCGGGGCATCTGTGCCAGAGAGGACCACATAAGGATATTCCATCTCTGTGACATCACGCAGATCCAAGACTAGAAAAGGACGTAAACCTGAGTGTTCAGCGCCTGATCTCCACCAGAACAGGCAACATACGAGTCAGAATGAGCTTTTACATATTTTTTTATAAAATATATATTTTTAGCTGGTGACTTCTTACAAGCATCACCCTCTGGGGCTGAAAACTGAAGCCAAAACCTGTAGTTCCTCTAATGTCCACTTGAGGTCAGCACCTAAACATAGTCCCCATAGACTCCACTGTTAAAATGTCCAATTTTACAGCGGAAATGAATGCGGTTACAGCCTGCTGCAGAAACGGTCGCACCTTTGGAACAGCGGTACAGGGCTTGACTTTTTTGATATCGCTTGAGTTTACATTGTATCAAGAAGTTTGCGATGTTAGGAGCATGGAATAACTTAACACTGCTCACTTTCTTCCAAATGTGGTTACTTCTGCTAAAATGAAAAACAGCAGTTACAGCCAAAATGCTAACAGTAAGGATTCAAAATGGAGTCCAGACACCAATGGGTGACAGCGCAGTGGAAGCATACATTGTTTATGTACAGTTTATGTTTTTTTGCCTCAGTATGCACTGTATACTCCTCATTTCCCTGAATCTTTACACAGGAAGTGCAGATTGTAAGTAATGGGAAATAGAGCAGCCAGATATAAACTGGATTGTCCTCTACAGGCCAAAAACATCACTTATTGCGGGTTTAATTAAATAAAGAAATGTTTTTACGCAGGTTTGATCAAATTACCGACGTACGCTGCCATCTTGGACCGTGTGGTTTCGATGCTGTTGGTGGATGAAGGATCGTTTACAAACTGTCATCAGGAGCTGAACTCCTGTTTGGGAACCGGTGCTTTAGAGCCGTTTAAACCCAAATCATGATCACATTCCTGAGGAGAAAGCCAAGCAGTGTTTGTTGTGTTGTAAGAAGTCATTTGGATGAAATGTCAGGAACATCAATCTCCCGCCTATTGTTTCTAATCATGCTTCAGTCCCGCCTTCGCGGGGCGCTGGCTTATAAAAACGCGTACAGTTGACACATAAATCTGAGCTCCAAACATGTGAAAGGTCGATGCCGCGCGCTTGAGTAAACATTTTTTCCCACCAGTGGTTTCCCCACCACAGAGATAAGACCCACTGGGTGTGTGTTGGGCTGCGTTGCTCTCGGAGATCTGGTCCTAATTGTAGGAGGCGACAGCTGGAATGCATTGCTGATATTTCAACACGTGTCAGTCAGAGCGGCGGAGGCGAATGGCGCTGCTGCCTGCAGTGTTTGTCTGACTTACTGTTGTTTGCTCTTTAGAGCAGAGCGAAGACTCCCATATGTGGGGGTTAACTCGGGGGGCTCCACTTAATGCCAGGAGTTTGATGTAAAGATTTTCCAGTTTGTTCTGACAGCTTGATGTTTATAGAACAGATAAAACAGGTCTGAGCCTTCATGTTAGTGCAGCAGCTTGCACTGTTGTGTCTTTGCCATTGGGGGGCACCACCATCAGAAACTCTATCAATGGCTGCGTTACGCCCCAGGTAATGTCGCAAAATCTTCTTCTTCTTCTTCTCCTCCTGTGGAGGAGAAGAAGAAGCCTCCATCTCCAT
>VUQH01037575.1:13713-46182 GCA_015106775.1 Etroplus canarensis | reverse complement strand
TAACAACATTCAGCATCACACCTTCAGTTTCCAGCTTCAAAGTCATAATTCTATCTGACACTCTCTTCACCTCCAGAACACTCTTCACATACTCTTCCTTCAAGATGACCCCTACTCCATTGCTCTTCCTACCTACACCATAGTAGAACAGTTTGAATTCACCTCCAATGTTCCTGGCCTTGCTTCCCCTCCACCTGGTTTCTTGCACACACAATATATCTACCTTTCTTCTCTCCATCATATCAGCCAGCTCTCTCGCTTTACCAGTCATAGTCCCTACATTTAAAGTCCCTACTCTCACCTCCACCCTCCTACCTTTCCTTCTCTCTCTCTGCCTCCTAACACGCATTCCCCCTCTCCCCCTCCTTGGTCTTCGGCCAACAGTAGCATAGTTTCCACCAGCACCCAGTTGGCTAACAGCACCGGAGGCGGTTGTTGTTAACCTGGGCCGTGACCAATCCGGTGTGGAAGTCGTGTTATGAATCCGCATATTTGATTTGGCAAAGTTTTTACACCGTATGCCCTTCCTGACACAACCCTCACCATTTACCTGGGCTTGGGGTCGCAAAATGTGCCAAGAAAATAACCGCCACATCATAACGTACCACCACCAGCCTGAACCATTGATACAAGGCTGGATGGATCCATACTTACATGTTATTTACATCAAAGTCTGAATGCTGCAGCAGAACTTAGGACTCATCAGACCAGGAAACATTTTTCAAAACTTCGGTTGTTCAATTTTAGTGAACCCGTGCAAACTGTAGCTTTAGTTTCTGTTCTTAGCACACCCAGTGTAGTCTTCTGCTGCTGTAGCCCATCTGTTTCAAATTTCAAATTGTTGTGCATGCAGAGATGCTCTTCTGCATACCTTGATTGTAACTAGTGGTTATTTGAGTTACTGTTGCCTTCATGTTGTTGAGGTCCCGGGGGGTATTGTCAGCACAGGCCCAGTACAGGACTATTACTGATCCAGCTCTCTGTTTAAAGGGTCCGGTCTCCTGGTCTGATGAGTATTACTCAGCCAGATTTCCTGAAGTACATTTAAGCTGGTTATAAGGGATTCGCCCAGCCTCTCTAACTGCTGTTAATTCCAACGTCTACCCTGCTTCCCCCAACCCCCCACCCTACCTGGTAGCCAAATCAGCCAGGTGGGAGATCGAGCACATTGGTCGTAGCAGCTCCCTTCTATGAACTTCTGGCACTTGGTAAATCAGCTAGGAAGCAAAGTTGAAGATCCCTTCCGCAATTGGTCTTTTCCAGTCTCTGGGCGCTTCTTCACAGCACACCTTGACTCACTAAGACTGCAACACTCGAATCCCATGTGTTGTAGGAAACAACACTATTTATACTCTTTTCTTTCTGTCCAGTGCTGACAGAAAGAAAAGAGGGCCCAGAAGTCTCAATCCTATCGACAATGTCCTCTCAAAGAAGTTTGGCCATTCTCCTCTGACCTCTGGCATCAATAAGGCATTTTTGACCAGATAACTGCCACTCACTGGATATTTTCTCTTCTTCAGACCATTCTTTGTAAACCCTAACGATGTCTGTGCAGGAAAATCCCAGTAGATCAGCAGTTTCTAAAATACCCAACAACAACCATGCCACATTCAAAATTACTTTTCTTCTCCATTCTGATGCTCAGTTTGAACTTCAGCAGGTCATGTCTGCATGCCTAAATGCTCTGAGCTGCTGCCTTGTGATTGACTGACTAGATATAAGCAATAGTTATACCTAATGAAGTTGCTCTGAGGGAAGAAAATATATCATTGAATATAAACTTAGCTGGACCAATCACAGGAGAGGTCTAAATCTCAATAAGTTTTACCAATGATTAGTAAGCACTGCAAGTTTATGAAAATGGTTGAGGCATATGATTGCATTCAGAGTATATTTACATTAAATTACGAGTCACACTCCAGTCTCTACATATCTACAAAAAAACAAATGCATGCAACATACTGTATATAAATGCCATAACAGACACATTACTTACTGGCAACATGTTGGAAAAATTAAAAAAGGTAAAGCAGCTGTTTCCACTAGCCTGTTTTAAACCTGTTTCAAATGCCCTGTCCCTTTTCACTCAGCTGGAAAAATCTTATTTTTAAAAGGTTGAAAATATATCATTTATTCGGGAGATTTTCTTTGTGTAGAACAACTCAAAGTGTTTAGGGATAACCCAGATGGATTTTTACACAGCAAATTTGTTTTCATCAAGAGGGCATCTTACCTGTGTGACCCAATTCATTTTTATGCTAACACAAGGCACAACGTTGCTAACGTGAGGCACAAAATTTAGTGACTTTCTACAGCCAGAAATTCAGTGTTGGAGAAAGCAAAATTAACCCTTAACCTTATTTGCTTCTTCGGAGTACACTACATTATGTTCACCTACTTTCTAGTTGTTGGTCCTGTTGACAGAAATGCCATTTACTTAACAGAGCTTGAAACTAGCCGCTGGTTGTTGAAATGAACAGAAAAGGCCATGCGGTCTTACCTCAGGCAGTAATGCACCACACTGGCTCCAGGAAACCTCCCCAAATCCAGCTCCTGGCAAGAGAATTTTATTTTCCAAGGGCCCTGTCACACCATGACGATTTAACAAGCTTATGCTAACACATCCAAATTCCTCTGAACGCTTGCATATGCAGAACAATGATGTTAAATGGATGGAAACATAATACCAAAGAACACTAGCATACTGCCGGCATTTACAACTTGAAGCTGCTGTCACACCTTGATGATTTAACAAGCGTGTGCTGACTGCAAACATCAATTAAGTTGTAAGGATGGTTTTTTTTAAGTTAAGAGTATGCTGAACGCTGGTATACATGGTGGTACAGCAAGATCGCTGGAAAATATTAAGTATGCACCACATACACAATTATACTGCAGCTGTACGTTAAAAACATGTTCAGTATGACTGGATCACATCAAATACTTCTACAAATGTCAATATCATTTATGAACGCTGTAAAATGTAGCCCCCATTTTCTTTCTTCCTCCCCCCGCTTTTTTTAATTGTTTTTTTTAATTTATATTTTTATTTATTTATTTATTTAATTTTTTTTGTTTTTTCTTAATTTATTTTTATTTTATTTTTTTATTTTTTATGATGCAAGGGTATGCAGTCTGTATGTGTAGTGGGTATATGTATGTATGTGTATATGTTATGTGTTTGTGAAATAATTTTGAAAAAGACAATAAACATATTGGCAAAAAAAACAAACAAATGTCAATATCTGTTGGAGGTATGTTTGATATATATTACACATATGTTACACATATGTTACTCATAGGTTATTAATATGTTTTGGGTATGCTAGACATTATGTCAGCGTATTTTGACATATGAGTAACGTGAGTATCCATATGCATTAAGTACCTGCAACATATGGTCCTCCTATGTGGGACGTATGAGCGCTGCTGGCAAAGTGTTGGAGATTTTGTGCATGCTCAAAATGTTCCCTCGACCTTGCTGTACTACCAGATATACAGGCATACTTCAGGATGCTCTTAATTTCCCTAGAACTTAATCGGTTGCAAGTGTATTTGCAGTTTTTTCCTACCTGGGCATACCCTTGTTAAATCGTCAAGGGCTTTACATTTGTAAACGCTGTTTAATCTCCCTTTTTTTTCCTTACTTTTTATCAATGATGGAGGAATGCCAAGCCCATGCTTAGATCATATCAAATATTTTTTTTTTGAATTTTACTTCTGTTCTTCTTTAAATATTAGGTTTTCATATCCCTTACTTTTATCACCCCCAACAAATCCAGAATTATTCTTAAAAACAGAAACAAAGCTGATTGCACTCATCTACCATGGATAACAAGCTGATGAGTGCTGAATTAATTTGGTCTGATTATAAGTGTCAGTAATTGCTTGTTTAATATTGATTATTAGAATAAAAGTTAGAAATTCTCACATGCTTGTTTTCTGGTTTTGTTTGTGAGCAACATTATGTTACTGTATGTGGAAATATATAATAAAAGATCGCCTTTAAACCTTTTAAAAAATAGGGAGGTGTTACATATTGTGATTGTGGTTAATGTGATTGCAAGAGTGAAAGGGAAGGTTTACAAGAGATGGAACTGAAGATGCTAAAATTTTCACTGGTAGTGACCAGGAAGGACAGGATCAGAGACGAGTACATCAGGGGGACAGCTCAGGTTGAGAAGTTTGGAGACAAAGTAGGAGAAGCAAGGCTGAGATGATTTGGACATGTTCAGAGGAGGGATAGTGGATACATTTAGCAAAGGATGTTAAATGGGGCTGCCAGGCAGGGGGAAAAGAGGAAGACCACAGAGAAGGTTCATGGATGTAGTGAAGCAGGACATGCAGTGAGTTAGAGTGACAGGAGAGGATGCAAGGGATAGGGTGAGATGGAAGTAGATGATCTGCTCTGGCAACCCCTAACCAAAGCAGCTGAAAGAAGAAGTGTATGTAAATCCAAATATTGATATTGAAATTTAAGATATCTGCATCTCACGATGTACTTTGCAGTATGATGTAGCAATGAGGCTTGAAGCTTCACTGTGCAGTAATTGTCTGGAATTCTGAAATTCACTCACAAATCACCAGATGAATCACTCATTACGATGACAGACAAAGAAAAACATCTAAAACACCCACAAACAGTACTTGGGATTTTAAGACTCACAGCACTCTTTATTTTTTCAGATTTCTTTCTTAGTTAAAAATCAGCATTTCAACAGTAGCAAACAGAGATTAAAAACTTAAAAAGGTGCAAAAAATATTCACTTTTATGTCAGTTTTTCTCTTTACAAATATCCCATTTTAGCAGTAGGTAAGCTGACAGCAAATATTTCTGTGGCAGTGAAGGTTGACTTTCCCCTAATGTCCTTCAGTTTGTTTGCTGACAATCTTGACAGCAACCTTGGTTCTAGTGAAGAGACAAGAAGCGTCTTCTAAACACACCGAGGACAATTAAAAATATTGTTGGAGCTGCAACCACAGCAACAGCAGTGCAGAGCTGTGGAAGATAACAGGAACATGAACAAAAAATTACAGCGCTGTAAATCTAAATCACATACTCTTAATGTCAGCTTGAGCCAGTAATTTAATAGGAAAATATTGTACTATTGTATAGTTTATTTAAGATCTCTGTCTTTTTGGAATATAAAGTTGTGAAATTTGATGAATTCTTTTGAATTTATGTGACCATAAATATTGAGTGAATTGTTAGTGGCCATATACACAATAAATGGACAATTAAATACTTTAAATATTGCATACTGTCTGTGTTTTAAATAGTTTAGGACATCACACTAACCTTAATAGCAGCACTATAGTCCTTTTGGAATATTTGTACATATACATTGAAGAGGGCAAGGCTGCAAGGCAAGAATGAATCTGTATCTTCTGAGTCCCTGCATCTTTTGGAAAAAATAATCATTAAAAAAACATATTTATGTTTTTAACAATAAGCTACATTTTTACAATAATGTAAATGCACATGGTATTCAAACAAACCTTTTGTACAGAGCAATGAGAAGCAAGTGTTTGTCTGCCAAATACAACTCTGAGAGGCCGAGTTCAATCAGTACTGACAGTGGCAGCTTATAACCCTCTTCAACAAGGAGGCCAAGGTTGTACCATCCCTGTGGAAAACGACAAAAATGTCTTACACACACATACGCAACGCAATTAATGAATTAATAACAGCAAGAAAATCTGTTCAAAAGAAGCAAAACCTGAGGATTGTTCCTTAGTGCTGCCAGTGTGTACATCTGTGCTGCAGAAAACAAGTCTTTCTGCCTGTTACCTTGTCGCTCATAAAACAAGTCACCCATCCTAATAAAAGCTGGAAAGAATGTAGTATTAGAGGTCAAGTATAGCAAATTCTTGCACAAATTCACAATTTAAAGCTGGCGATTTACCATAAGTGTCAGGATTTTGACTTTGGATTGTAAGGTTGTAATATCTCCACATACAGTGTGCTGCATAAACAGGATCCAGAAAACTTCCCTATTGACACACAGAGTGGAAAATATTTCTAAGAATGAGGGTTGGAGTAAATAGAAACTAATAGAGAAAAATGTTCAGATTCACATTTCTGTAACTTACTGGATTTTGTTCACACAGGTATGCTACATTAAACTGTGCAACTGCATATCCTGATTCAGCAGCCATCATGTAATACAAGAGTGATGTAAACCTGGAGAGAAGTTATAATATTAAATTGTCTTAATTTGTATCTACTGGTCTGATTAGAATCATGGCAACTGTGAATAGAGAAAAATTTTACATGTCATTTTTGAGATAGGAATCCAAAGCTTTGCGTAAGATGCTGCCCAAGTATCCGTTGTGCTCAGCTGCCCACTTTACCCACCTGCAGACAGTTAAAAATACATTCTGGTTAAAACAAAAATATATATGTATGTGAAGTGAAACGTATAAAAGGTTTAGCAGCTGACAAAACGGCATCTGATGGACGTCTGCTGACAAGGCCAGGCATCCCAGTGGTCCAAATGTCAGCAAGGAGAACCGCTCCCCTGATGTGTCCTCTCTCTGCAGACTTCATATAGTACTTATAGGCCACATACTGCAGGAAAGACAAATTATTTGCCAAATGCTTTAAGTACCCATGACCTATGCAAAATTGTGAATGATGTTTTTACTGCAGAGCTAACCTGGTTGGCAGCTTTTCCTGGATACAGACCCTGTGAGTAAATCACACCAAGATTCAAGGGAGCGTCTGGACACATGAGGAGATCAGCCTGTTCCCATAGTTGTACAGCCTGCTTGTAGTCCTTCTCAAACTGCTCATAGTACCAGGCCAAGGCATTGATTGCAGGAACATAACCCTAAAGGACAGATCACGAGAATCAGAATGGGATGTGCAAAATTTGAACAGGTTTTTGCAACTTGAAGTGGACCAATATTACAGCACACATAACAAATGAGTCAAACATTTTTCCACCTTCTCCATGGCTTTCTTTAGGAATGTGATAGCTTTTGGTATGTCCTTTTCAACTCCATGCCCCTGCAGACAGAAAATTCAGATAATAAGAGTAGTTATGACTCAATGTTAACACCGAGGGAAGGAATAACTTTTAGATGAAGATAACAGCTGTTGTAATGTTGTATATCAAATGCAAATCTGACCTGCAAAAGTACTATCCCATAGTCATACATCGAGACTGGATCCTCCCACTGGACAGCTCCCCTTTGGTAGTGCCTCACAGCCTCCTGGATGTTTGGAGACACTCCTTGCTGGCCCCAGAATAGCATGCGGGCAATAGCTTGCTGGAAGATATTTGTCATATTATTATTTAAATCTGAACATTAAAATTTCCTCACTTTGCTTATGTGCCAGAAGACTGTCTTTACTTACAAATTTAGCCAAACTAGAGACAGAAAAACAAAAATTAGTAAAAAAAAATCATTCTATGTCAGTTAAACACACACATGCAAAGTACTGTGCTACTTTTTTCCAGTGTTTCACAAAACATTTTTCTCATAGTGTTGTTCTGTTTATTATCTTCTATATTATGACGTCAATAAAGTATGTTAGGCCTCCTAAAATTCAGTTTTTGTTCAAACTAATAAAGCACTTGAGGAATTTGCAAGCACATAGCACAGTGCATTAATAAACTAGGAGCCCAGTTTTTTTAAATGCAGATCAGTACCCAAATTTTTAAGAATTTTGCTTTGCCTGGGCTCCCCCTGTCCAGCAAGTTTCATGAGATTTGTTTTGGTAGTTCTTGCTAACAAACAACATTGATGTCACATCTCTGCTTTTGTCTTGGTAGAAGAACAATTATACCCAGCAGAACCCAAATAATGAGAACGCAATATGCAGGTTTAATCAATCTCATTAACTGACAAAAAACAAACTTGTAAACAAAATCTATGAGTAAAATATGTATCTGTAACAGAAAGCAATTGTTTCAGAGTTGCAGTCAAGCATGTTGGAGGTTCCCTAGGGGACTTGGTCTAAATGCTGAGAAGTACATTCTGATCAATAATAACGGATCAATAAACAGCCAAAGAAATAAAGAACTAAGGTCAGCGGCAAGAAGAACAACAAATCTTGTATCAAACAGCCTTAGCTTTGAACTCACTGGCTCAGTCTTAGTTTTGATGAAGAATCAGAAGCAAATGAGACACTTTAATTCACAGATGAACTTTGCCAAGTTCTCCAACATGCTTAAAACAACAGGGTAACACCATTATAAAACAGATTACCTCAGC
The DNA here is from genome assembly GCA_015106775.1 of Etroplus canarensis. Classification (NCBI taxonomy): domain Eukaryota; kingdom Metazoa; phylum Chordata; class Actinopteri; order Cichliformes; family Cichlidae; genus Etroplus; species Etroplus canarensis. Next base: position 37,959 of record VUQH01037575.1, on the reverse strand, counting down.
CTCAGCTGCTCCTCTTCGTGCCTGTAGTTTGAGCCAGTGAAAGATATGGTGGTTTTCATTGGTCTGAAGATTCAACACTTCATCATTGTTCAAGAAAATAGGCTCAACTAATGTCTTAAAAAGGAGAGAAAAAAGAGAAGACACATGATAAGATCAAACCATTTGCTTTATGCACTTCAAATAAAACAAGTCATAACCTTTTTCATACTGTTTCCTTTCTTATGAGGAAAGAAGTGACAATGATAAACTTATTGATCGTGAAAATCTGGAAATTTTCACTACAGTAAGAGGTGCACAAAATGCACCGATATATCACCTCACTCAGATTATACATTGGAATAACTCCAAAGTACGTAATATGTCCAAAAAACAGTAAATTAGATTTGAGTGTTCCTCTGCATTACAATTACTATCACAGACTGGCATCACAAATTACGGTGTCCACATACAGCTCTCTGAGTCGTGCTTTTGTACAGAAACCCAAAATATCCCATTACAAATGAATACAAAACCTGCTGTGGTGTGGGATTATGGCGGTCCAAAGTTGTCTGTTTAGCAATATTTGCATAATAGGCATAGGCTAGATCTGTGTCCACAGGGTGACCATTTAGTCCCTGGTGGTGCAGATGGCCAAGACGCAGCAATGCCAAGCGATCATCCCTCTGGGCACCCAGCAAGCCCAGGAGCCAAGCCTGCAACACACATTTGGGCATGTGAAACATAAAAAAATGTTAAACGCAGACATATTGTAATTTAGCTATTGATGACCCATTAAAACGCACCTTAATGGGATCTTTCTGAATTCCCAGCCCAGTGCTGTAGAGCACAGACAACATGTACAGAGCTCGGTTATCAGCTAGACAGCCAGCTTGGAGCAGCAGTGATAATACTCTGCTGACCCCTTCAGTGCTGCTCGCTTTTCCTAGCTTATGGAGTGATAAGGAGTACAGTGCTCTCCCCAAAGCATGCAGGTTAACTGTTCTTCGTCCTGTAAATCAGACATTGAAATTTAATAGATTTAATTATACACGGAATTCAAACCAGCAACAATTCCAAATTTTGTTGCACTGTACACTTGTGTCCTGCAATGACCATAAAGTCTATTCTAGTCTATTCTATTATAACTGCAGCTAAACGTTGTCCAGTCGGACAACATTATATTAATGCCAGTTCATCTCTTACCATGTTTGAAGACCAATAACTCGGCCAGCTTAGCCGCATGTCTTCTGTGAGGGGGAGCTGCTTCCCACTGTTCACACTGTGGATTTGATGGTAGTCTCTGCTTTACTATCCACTTATGGAAAGCATCAGAAGAAGTTTCTGAAAAAAAAAAACAGCACAAACATATTCCTTACACTTTCATTAGCTTAAAAACATTTTTAAAAAGTAATTTTTGCTCCACCTAGTGAACATTTAAGCCTGCTCCCAGTACTACCAGATTCTCTCCTCTGCTTAGCCTTGCGTAAAAGGCTGCTGATTTTCAAATTCATCTCAAAACGAAATTCTTGACAAGTCTGCAACCACCCGGTCAGGTTTAAATTCTGAACAACTTCTGGAACAACAAATTCAGACTGCAGAAGAAAGAAATAATCAGACAACTGGAGTCAAGAGAAAATAGCTGCAGTACAGCAGTGGTTTAGTAGTAGTAACAGTAGTACCATAATGTCAGATGATACTCTGTTGCGGTGATAGATGACTGGTCCAAAATAACCTTCCACCCCTCGTATATATTTCCCTCCTCCAATAACAAAATATCCATCTATATCATCAAACATGATAGTAAATCTGAATCTGAAAGAAATGTTACAAACACATAAGAACACATATAGTTGTACATCACTCTGAGTGCATTGTTTCCTGGATAATAGTTGATTCACTTTTTCATCTTCAAAGTAGACTTACATATGTTCAAAAGATTTAACAGTTCTCTGGTTTTTTTCCAAGCACATCATATAAACTGTCACCTGGGATGTAATGACAACAAACAGTTTGTTTTTCATTATTACATTATGTACATAATTAATTATATCCTCTTTCAACAAGACACATCTTACTGTTCCACCCTGCAGCATCACATGGAGACGGCACCACTCGTTTAAAGGGACTTTGAATGGAGAGAGAAATGCAGAGGATTCCTCAGATTCTCCATTCATCTGGATGTGCAGATGGCCTGTGTTTATAAGGCAATGACGAGAGTTGTATATAAGTCCAGATAATGTGATAAAGAGAATATCTGAGAAAAACTTAACTATACCTGAATTGGTGAGGAATATTGCGGGTGTGGCATAATTATTAAGAGAATCTAAATGGTGAAACATGCCACATGTGTCTTCCTGGCAGTATCTGGTCACAAATATCCAGATGGAAAATGTACACCTGCGTAAACACAATAAGCACTTGTTTAACCTTAAATAACTGCATGGGCAGAATGAAAAGTTAGTTTATACAGTGTTATTCTGGTTGTCATACCACGGGAAAGAGATAGCTTTCATGCGCAAGTACTCCAGAACCTCGCTCCTGTAGGGGTCCAGTGTCTTCGTGATACCAAAGCTTTCTCCAGTTGAAGCATAGATTGAAGACAGCAAATGAACTGTTTCTAAATGGAATTTAGAAGACCACAAATCACTATTTTTGCTTCAAAGTTTATTAATAAGGGGGCAATGTGCCTTTTTTGTTCTACAATCTTTAACATTCAGAGCTGTTTCAGCATGTTGTGCTTTAAGATGTTGACAGAATAAATTCAATTTATTTCATATGACTATGGTCATATGAAAAAGAAAGTTTTCACAGGACTCTATGCAGTTATATGAAAAACTAAATACACCCCATGAAACGCTTGAGAAACCACTTTTAGCAGCAATAATTTGAAGTAATCATTTTCTGTATGACTTTATTTGTTTATGACATTTTTGTCCACTCTTCCTTACAAGTCCATTGAGGTTTTTTAGGTATTTATTTATGCTCAGCTCTCTTAAAGTCCCACTGCAATAGTTCAATCTGGTTGAGGTCTGGACTTTGACTAGGCCATTGCAAGACCTTGATTCTTCTGCTTTTCAGCCTTTCTGTCATGGATTTGCTGGTGTGTTTGGGATTATTGTCTTGTTTCATGACCAAATTTCAGCCAAGTTTTAGCTGTGGGCCTCACATTTGGCACTAGAATACATTGGTAAAGGGAGTTTGTGGTCGATTTAAGGAGTGCAAGGTGCCTGGGTCCTGTGGCCATAAAACAAGTCCTCTCCACCAACTTGTTTGAAAATTTATAGAAGGTGTTTGTTTTATATTCTGTTTGGTTACCACCAAGTGTGACACTGTGCATTATGGCCAAACATCTCCACTTTGGTCACATCTACAACAGACAACAGACATTGTTCCAGAAGTCTTGGTTGGTTCAGATGCAACTTAGCAAGCTAAGCCATGCTGCCATGTTCTTTTTAGAGAGAAGAGGCTTTCTCCCAAGCTCTGTACTACACAGGATTTGTGCTTATCCAAATAACTTCAGGTTTAACTCCAAGTTTTCAGGACTACCACAGAGATTCACTTTTTGCCAGGGTAACTACGGACCTAACCTGCTCCAGAGCAAGTTAAGTTCTAGATTAAAGATCAGCAGGTATGAACTCACTGCCCACTGACCAATCAGTTCTCCAAAAAATAGCATCACTGATCCTGGAAGATCCCTCAGACCTCTGTCCAGCAGGAGGGACAGAGGTCACTCTTTTTCAGCCTTGCTGTCGTGGATTTGCTGGTTATTAAGGAAACTTCATAAACTGTATTTTTGATGGCTGCAAAAACAGTTTTACATCAATTTTATTGCTCTATATGCCTTAATATATAATCGTCAAACATGGCACCTTTTGTGCTTTTCTGATTTGTAGTCTGAATTTAATTTAAATGTAAACTAAACCCACATTTGAATTTGGTTTTTATGTTTGTTCATTATTTGCTCTCAGACTATTTAACACCACAGGGCTGAAGCTGAAAGAATGAAAACTAATACTCTTTCACACACATCTAAGCATTAATTTAATTGAATAATCAAAACAATGATTTAAAAAAAAATCAATAATTAACTAATCTGTCATATTCTCCAGTGTCTTCATGACAGAGCTACGATACTCACACAGTCAGTGTTTTTGCCAGCTTTCCTTACTGGCTTAAAGTTTGTTGAATTTTATCAATACAGTAGATTTGTTCCAGCACTTAAATTGCTCACTCATTCATATAGTGCTTTTAATGCTAAACTACCGTACGGTGTTTTACCTAGTGCAGATACTCATATGATTGTTTCATCTGCAGCAGCTGGGTTGATTTCAGCCTGTCTATGTTCAACCTCTTCATATTTTGTCCAATATTACAGTTTCATCTTCATTTGTAAAAATCAGCCACCCTTCTGCCATTAGACATTAGGTCAAGTAAAGCCAGACAATGGAAAGCTGTCCTGGGTATGCTGAACTTGCTTCGTAGTACAGAACTCTGGTAAGCCGTCTAAACAAGCCATACTGTACATGATCAGTCTTTTTCTAATTGTACTGTCATGAACTTTAACATTTAACAAACTAAGGCCTGTAAAGTCTGAGATGTAGCTCTTAGGTCTTTTATAATTTCTCTGAGCATTGCAAAGTCTGACCTTGGGGTGAGTTTGCAAGGACGTCCACCTCCGAGATGACTGCAGCACTGTGTTAACACGCACCTGAATGATCCAGACCAGACTGCATAGACTCCTGTGAAAACTTTCTTTTTCATGACTGTACATGTGCAGCCAAGTTTTTGCATTTTTATTCCAGTTTTAAGCTTACTTTTCCAACCTTACCTTGTTCCAAGGGACACTGTTTCTTGAAAAACTGTTTTGTTAGTTGCAGCACTTGTGTGCCCCAGGCAAAACAGAGCTGATGCTGTTTGACACGTCGGCTTAAGTAGGGCTTAGGTTTCAAAGTTGCCACATGTTGAGCTCTGACATACCTCTCAGTATCATCATATAAACTGTGTCTGACTGAGACTCGAAGGATGCAACTCAGCACCCAGTGAGAGTCTGGAACAATCCCATCAGGTTGATACACCAACCAATCTGGCAGGTTCAGTTTCAGAGTCCTTATTTTAGTGTCACCCGGGACACAAGCCCACTGTCTTAGCTGGAATTTGGATATGATGCCCGTTTCAAAAGATACAACACAGTCCAGCTGTACTGTAGCAGGTTCATCACAAGAGTAAAGTATTTCCAAATGATGGCCTGGCACAGCCTCCTCTGGTGGATTCAGGATGGTCACCTTATCCAAACCCCAAACAACCTACACATGACAGAAGACATGCACACGTCTTCTAAGGACATCTGTTCGAAGCAGAAGGAATCAGTATATTAGAGATGTTGAAGTTAGACCTTTTCCTACCTGCATACTGAGGCAAAACTGACAGATATATTTGTAAACTCTACGGAAATCCATGGTTCAGGCAGTGCTTTCATGAATCTTTCCCTTAAATATACACAAACTGCAGTGAAAAGAGGAGCCTCAAGATCCGGATTTCATCCTGCTCCACCTTAGCTTTGTGTTCTAGGTAAATATTTGACAGCACAAAGCTCCACCCACTCACGATACACACTTTCTAGACAAGGTGGGGCTTTGAGGATTTGGTTGCTTTTCAGTACTGACCATACAGCTAAAGGTAAACCATTATCTTTCACCTGTTTCTCAAACCTAGCTACATTTGAAAATAGATTCTTTGCTGTGGTGTAAATGTCTGTGTATTCATGTGAAAATTTGCATTTCAAGAGAGAACACCTTTAATTCTAAAGAGTTAAATCAAGTGTTGAGTATTAAAAGAATCGGCTCACCTTTCATTCAAAATAGTTTATTGCTTTCATGCAGGAGTGCCATCAAAGTTTAGACCACAGCAGTAGATGCAAAATGAATTTTTTTTTCTGTACAAATATACGGCATGATTTCATAAATAGAAGCTCAAAATAAAGACAAGAGGAAAAGTAGGGGACTTGAGAGCTTAAGCTGATCCACTCTTTTAACCCAATATAGGTTTCGTTATGACTGTTGACATGCATCAACATTACAGTGCATTCTACTGGGAGCAGACAGACGCACGTACGTACTCACACATTCAGATGGCATATCCAATTTACAGCTCTGTCGTGCAAAAAAGATACAAATGACACTTTAAAAAAGTACCAGTAGGAAACTGTAATTTTTTAAGCTGTTTTTTTTTAAATAAAATATTTAAACGTCTTATAAATCCAGACCATCTGTTACATCATGAGGCTGGGAGAGACTCTCTGTGTCTTCTGCAGCACTTTTTGGTTGTTCATTGATCAGGAGCACCCTAAGTATACTGGCGTCCCTACTACTTTAGTAATCACCTACAACTACTGATGCATAGTTCTGTGCTCAAATGAAGCAATAAACATTAAAACTGGCACAAGGGTTTTTTTTTTTGTCTCTGAGGATAGTAATTAACTCTAACAAATGTAAACATACTGTACTGATGATACTGTTACAGAAACAATACCCTTGGACATTCAGCATTTAAACCCATGCGGCTTTGTGTTCTGTGCAAAAGGGGCTCAAAGGGCAGAACACACCACAAATACAAAGGCCTCTGACAGAAATCACGATTTGGCACTTTTACATGATTGATCTTCTGTCTCCATAAAACGTGGACCAGAAGTAGTTGCAACTTGAAATGGTTGATCTTATACAGAGCAAAAGATTTTCCTTTTAATTATAGCCCTTACCAACACCCAAGCCTCACTGAAAAACTGCTGTGAAGCTTTTATTGTCCACTAATAAACAAAACAAGAAGACAGAACAGCAGAGGCCAATCCACCTTAAATGGAAAATGTGAGATCTCATTATCTTATGGTTTATAGGTGTACAAGACAAGCACCTCGAACACATTTTCTCAAATCTATCCTAATTCTCAAGTGTATCCTAATTTTAAAGTTCAACACATAGATAAAAGTTCAGTGTCAAATGGTATTTTCAGGCTACCACTTAAACATTTTGGTAAACAGGTTTTTTGGTAACATTTCAGCCTAATGATAAATTATATGTACAGCCAAGCTACACATTTTTAGTCAGTGTCTTCAAACACTTGATCACCTCCTGGTTCAAGTGTACATGTAAACCAATTTTATTCAGTGATAGTCTTTAAAAAGAAACTGCACATTCAGCAAAGAGAACAGACATCCCTCACTCTCCCATGCTCACATGCACTGAAACACAAATAGTAAAAACCCCAAAGCAAAACGTCTGATGCTGGTCCTTTAGTTACTCAGAAGGGATTGACCTCTAGGGTGCAGCAAATCATCACTGAGCCTGTTCTGTATGTTATTTTTACATGTCACTTCTGGGGAAAATAATTCACACCCAGTTGCTACTGCTCATATACTAGGACAGCTCATTGTGGCTGTGCTATGTAAAAAGTGACAGATAACTGGGGGTAATATTCTGAGAAACAAAAGCTCAATACTTCAGAGAATAAAAAAAAGTTTTACATTTACTCAAAAAAAGAATATTCTTTGAAATTATTTATCAGCTCATCCAAATTAGTTTGTTTTCTTAATAACTCAATGATCAGCGATGCTTCTTCAAAGTCTAGAAGCATTTTCTTACTGCAGCTGATTATTTTTATTAGGCCACAGTCATCAATAATAAAGGGAAAGTGGTCACATTTAGCATGATGAGGTTGCTTTACACTTGCAAAAAAGAAACCAGAATGTCAAAGACATGACAGTCTAACTTAAGCTTATATGGCCCACAATCCATCACAATTTACAGGTTACTGTAGTGTGTGAAGTACAGAAAGAAAATTATGAATTTCTTTGTAATTAGTTGGCTATATTGCACAGATTAATGACAATTAAATATCATTAAAAGCCAAGGAGGCACACAAACAGTCATATCCAGGACAATGGTCATATTTCTCAACTAGCCCTAGCCTAGTTTAAGACACTGTGCCATAAATAAACCTGATGACAGAGGGTAGAGGGGCACATACAAATACTGATTTGATGGATATTATGATCTGATTTTTGTGAAATGGAAACATGTCCATTAAATAACAACTGTGATGTTGAGCACAATCTGGGTTAAGAGCCATCGGGTAATCGCTGTGTGTAAGTCTCACTAAAAACTATAGTTGTGGTTTTTGTGTGGACATGTGGATGGACAGAAGCACAGATGGCTTGTCATGGTGTTAGGCCATTGGCCTTTGATCAGATGAGCAAAAAAGTTGTGTGACTTTAACCCCAAAGAATATTTAAGTTTTTTAATATTTCTTTTTAATTTACCTCTTAAATCTGATAAATATTTTTTCATCAGAATATTATCCCCTCCCTTTATCCTTCATTTATGTATTTATTACCTAGAATGGCCCTAAGAAAGCATCATAATTTAATGAGCTCAAATAGCAACACGTAACTTTTTTTTATTTTATTTTTTTTTTTAAAACAACTAAAGGTAAAGTTTAAGTCAATAATATACAGGAGCCCTCTAATACACCTCTTATATTTAAATATCCCCTGAATGTGTCACTTGCTCTGCCAACAAGACATCAACAAAAAAAAAGTGTACCCATCAATAAAAAAGTACTTAGTGAGGGGAAAAAAGGAGTGCACGTTCACTTTGGGTTTGTAGGCTAGGTGTTAGGATAGTAATCAAAGAAACAAGTGCAGGTTAACAACAAGAACCAAGCAAACACTAAGAGCATTCGAGTATCTGTCAAACAAAAGTGAGGACATGCAAAATGTTATAGATTGTAACAAGAAAGAAAAATCAAGCGGGGGGACATATTTCCCTTTGAGACTGGCACGGCTTCCTGCAGAATAAATAATACTTTACATTCCAATATACAAACCTACCCATTCCCCACATACTTTAACATTGACCAAGTAAGCAGATAAAGCTGACAGCTGGTTGCTCCCACAGTTCAGTCTCTCAGAGTAGGTGTTGTAACCTACAAAAAGATGCAATGACAACAAATTGTGCCATCATCTGACCATTAATGAACCCCAAAAACTTGAAGCTTTTTTTCTTCTTTTTCTTTTCTTTTGTTTTAATAGAAAAAACAGGCCAGACAGAGGAATACAGTCAGACAGCTTTGATAGCCCATAGTTCATGTAGCTCTTATTTCCTCTGTTTTTTGAAGATCTTGAAAGTGTGTTTCTTGCGGCTGGCAGCTGAATCTGTGTCTTCTCCTGTTGAGCCACTATCTTCCTCCAGAGGGCTCTTCTTGGAGGACAGCTGTGGGATGCGGCTGCTGCCTTTAACCCCCACGGCCCCTATTTGCCCTCCTGTTGGTGATGGTGTGTCAGGTTCAGTGGAGTTTGGGCTGAGGGAGCGTGATGACTCAGAAAGACTGTTGATCTCTCCCAGGCTGTACACCTTTTTCATGAGTATGGGGCTATCAGAGACATGCTCTGCAGGACCTCCCTCATGAATGCGGCTTCCTCCATTGGGGGCGTGAGCATGCAGTGAGACGGCGTCATCTGCCCGGCTGGACAGGCCGTGCATGAGAGAAGTGGGCTTGATTAGGTGGCCTTTGGCGCTGAAGGCAGATAGTCGATCACCAACTTGTGAGAGGGACAAGGAGGAGTCAGAGTCAGAACGATTTAGGTCCCTGTGGGGTGAAAAATTCCAAAAGTTAGGAGAAGATAAATCAGACCTAAACTATTTTTATAAAGAAGCCTTGCATGCTTGAGTTTGTCTACACTATGCCTGTAAAGCCATGGACACGCTGGGCACAGCCTGGATAGTGGAACTCCACACTTGTTAGTTGCGCAGGCAAAAAACATCAGGAACACTGAGAGGTTGAAAAAGAGTAAATGCAAAGATTCTGTAATGGCCTGTCAGATGCAATGATGTGAAATCATTCAAAGCAGAATTAATAAAAAGAAAACTCAAAAATAATGTACAGATGGAAGCATCTACGCTACACGTGTTACAAAGGTGAAGCGGTAACAGGTGGCGTAAAAACACCCACGCACATGCTAAGTGTGTGGAGAAATGGAGACAGACGGGTACCCGAAACTGTCGCTGCATGAGGATTGCACTTTGGAGACATCTGAGAACGAGAAATCAGGAATGGGATCCATGGGCTGGAAAGAAGCATGGTATACATGGGAGGAATGTGGGGCTGCACTGCCACCCGCGGAGCTAGGTAAGCAGGAGGAAGACGAGGATAAGGATGACGAGGACTGAGGGATCGGGTTGGAAGAACAGATTATGGACGGGTGAGAAACAGCCGAGGAAAGAGGAGGCAGAGGAAGACTCTCGAGGTGCCCAAATGACTGGCTACGTGACTGTCTGAAGGTAGCCCTAGACCTGGAGGGGAAGGGGTTTCCCTCGCCCTGCTGCCCTGCCAACAGGCAACTCTCTACCAACCTCTGGGAGCCCAGGGCCAGCTGGGGATCAATGTGGCGTTGACGAAGAGACATCATACTGGGAGCTGTTGGCACAAAACACAGTATTATTAACAGTATTAACATTAACATAAAATAAATCTGAAGGAAAAAGTCAGAACAAATACCAATTAACTATTTTATCTGTTTTACTGTACACCTGTAATGCATAATAATCAAATCCCAACACTTGTTTTATCTTTTCTTCAAGCAAAGAAAAATATTAAAGCAAAGAAATTACACTAAATCACTTGTTTAAAATAAAAGTAGGTCACAAAAAAGCGGGGCAAAAGCAAGGGTTCAGAGGGAGGAGGCAACATTTTGAAGGGAAAATTCAGTACCATGCAAGCAACTAAGGCAAAGTCAGGGGTGTTTTTAGATGAGCACAGCATGGAGAAGTGTTTTTCCACCCCTTATAGCTGTGTCCATCTGCAGCATACTGCCAGTTAAAATGTATGAAAACTCTATGTGGCTTTTAGGCAAGTGGTGGGATGGGAAGGACTGAGGACTGAACTGGGGCATTAATAAATGGCCAACCAGGATATTTCCACACAGGATGACAGTCTGAACCAATGGACCACAGGTCACTAGCTCGCCGTTCCAACAGTCGATTGCCATCTGTAGTTGGACCAATGAGACAGAAGTGAGCCAAACGTCATAGAGGTGGTGGAGGGAGAGAGGGGAGTGAGATAGGGAGTGTAATTAATGTTGATAAAGATGTATTCACTATTGTGGCATAGGGCTTTGTAAGTACAACATGTAGCTCCAGTTAGCCAAATCCACAACTTAATGTATCAAGTTTTGCCAAGTCAAATATAACTGAATCTTTATAAGAACATGACCCAAAAACATTAAGGCAGTTTTCTTTATGAGATTAACATACATGAGATATGTTAACCCAATAATTGTACAATAAACAGTTTTTCTATGTAAGAATTTGATTGACAGTTTGTGTTATTTTGTGTCTCACATTAAGCCTAAATAGGAATATAATTTGGGCACTGACAGCATCTGACACATTTTCTTTTGTTGCATCTGTTTGACCAAAAGCTGATTCAACACGTCTGCAACGCATATCACAACACAACCACTACAAACAGGCCACCACAAAAACTTGTTCTCATTAAGAAGTATATTTTTCTTTGCAGTTCAATTTCCAGAGGAAAGTCACAAGAAGCTTCAGTCTCAATAATCGACTGATAACAGTTAACAATAAGGCATTTAAGTGCAATCGTGTGTAAAAGAACAAGACAATTATTTGAATTTACATACAAGTGTAAAGCAATACTCATTTAATCAAAAACATATCTAATCCTCGCTACCTCCATCACCACGGAGGCCACAGGGACAAATTCTGGTAAATCTAACATTAAAGGTCCAATTCTCATGTGAGCTGATTTTTGGATTTCCCCAGCAGAGCCTTGGAATGTTTTGGGATTCTTTTGCTAATCCCGCCTGAGAGGCCGAGCGATTCAGAGGAACTCTTACATGACAGAGTTCCGGGCACGATATCCTCGTCCATGTCGTCCATGTCGTCAGACATGATGAAGTGCTGAGGTGTAGCTCTGCCGCCCATGAAAGTGGGATCAAGGTTGAGGGATGAGGCCAGTGATGGAAGGCCTGGGTTGTTGACAATGGTAAAACCTGTTAAGAGCTCTATCTGCTGCCAGCGATGCAGCCTCTCCCGCAGAGCAGCAGTCACCTCACCAAGGGCTTGCCTATGAAAGATGAGAAAAAATAGCAGAAAGAAAACTTAGTGAAGGGAAGAAGTGAATTATTAATCATCACTGTGTATGAAAAGAGGAAATATCTAGCAGGATATCATCTTTCCACCACCTTTATTTTTTAACATCATGAATTACATGCTTAGTCTCTGACTTACTTTGCTGCCAATATTTTGTGGTCCACATCATCTAGGGAAGAGCTGTGAGCCACATGGAAAGTCCCAAAAAGAGTGTTCCTCTTTTTCTTTATCTTCTCTGCCTGTGAAAGCAAGTGACCAAACACTTATCTCTGTTGCATCAGTGGAATATTGTGCCCAACTATTTAAAAGTACTTTTTTTTTTAACCAGACTCATAATTGAAATTAGACTCGTGCAAAAAAGTTTTCACAGGACTGCATAGAGTACTGTGAAAACTAAGCACACGCCATGATTCAATGGCTTATAGAACCACTTTAGCAGCAATAACTTGAATTAAGTGTTTTCTCTCACACTGTTGTGGAGGAATTTTGGCCAACTCTTCTTTATAGCATTGCTTCAGGTTTGTGGTCATTTGTTTATGTACAGGTCTCTCATTGTCCCACCACAGCATTTCAACGAGGCTGAGAGCTGGACTTCAACTGGGCCTTTGCAACACCCTGATTCTTTTCTTTTTCAGCCATTCTATTGTATATTAGCTGTGGGACAGATGGCCTGACATTTGACTCTAGAATACTTTGGTATACAGAGGGAGTTCATGGTTGACTCAATGAATGCAAGGTGCCCAGGTCCAGGTCTGTGGCTGTAGTACAAGTCCAAATCATCACTCCTTGTGCTTGTGTTGATATTCTGTGTTTGTTCTTCACCAAACGTAGTGCTGTGCATTATGGCCAAACATCTCCCATTTGTTTTTTATCTATGTGTCTGCTATTGAAGTTTTGTGGTTTGTTCACATGCAGCTTTGTAAGCCTAAGCCATGCCGCCATATTCTTTTTAGAGAGCAGAGGTTTCCTCTTGGCAACACTTCCAAACAAGCCATACTTGTTCAGTCTTTTATTTTTTTAAAATTGTATAGTCATGAAATTTAGGTTTAGTCTTTTTAAAATTGTACTGTCATGTGATTTGACATTTAGCATGCTAACTGAGATCCTGTAAAGTCTGAGATGTAGCTTTTTGAGTTTTTTGCCATTTTTCTGAGCACTGCACAGTTTGACCTTGGGGTAAATTTGTTGGGAAATCCACTCCTAAGAAGACTGTGTCAATAACAAACACCTGAATACTCCAGACAAGCAAACTGCAAAACTTGTGCTTTTATTGGTCACACTGGCTGATGATCAGTTAATCATTAGCAGCTCCTGGCTATTACTTACCTCCTTAATTCCTAATGTCTGTTCATCATTCTTCAGTCATTTACCATGAATTACATGGCTATGAATTAACAAAAGAAATACACACCAAAATTCCTTTAAGATATGGACAGGTTAGCCTCAAATCTGACAGGTAATTTAGCATAATACAATATAATATAGATTTAAGTATCTTGGCAATAAAATTAATCCTTAAACATAGTGACACTTTCCCTTGAGATTTTTTGATGCTTACCCCTTCTTTGGCCACCAGGAGCTGCCGTTCAGCATTTTGCTTCTTGATGTTGTAGTACTGCACTTCGACCTCATGGGTGAGCTGCAGCCACTTCTGGAGAGACTCTGGTGGTGACCAGCTACTCCGTGACTCCAATTCCTTCTCTGCTTTCTTCAATGCCATGCGCACCTGCAACAAATTTCAGATGACTGGCTTTGCTACAGAGCCATTTTCAAACATGAACTCTGGAAAATTTTCAGGAGAATCAAGTCGGGACACTATCTGCATTAATCCTTTCTCACCTGTAGCACACATCAGGAGAGTCTTTTCATTACACTGGTCCTCACTACTGAAAATATTCTGTTTGGTTTAGATGAGGCTGCAAGCATGCTGGAGGTAGGACACAGGATGGCTACTTGCTCCCTCTAAATCCAAGGGACAATGACCTGCACTACTCTTACATGGGCACAATCAGCATTACAAAGGCAGGGTAAAGACTCTGATGTCAGAGCTGACATTTGTGCTTTCATATCCACCCGTGTCATATAATGTAAAGTTCAAGGTGTCACTGCATGTAGGAAAATAGCAACTTCAGGGAATGTCTAAGCCCTGCGTAGTCCCAGTTTATCAATGCATCTGCTGAAAAACACAATATGACAGGTGTCTGAATTACATCACTGTGATAATTCTCCAAGCAAAAACTGTTTTGCCTATATCCGCAGGCTGTGATTTTTTTCCTGCCAAATTCTAAAGGACAAAGACTTGAGTGGGTGTATTTATACTATAGCTAATATAAATTTGATAGACCTAAACATACTGTGCAATTGCAACCTTGGAAGTGAATATTCTTTTCACTCAGTGTCACTGCTTCCCTTTGTGAACTTGAGACTTTCCCCAACTTAAAAACTCTGGACTTTGTATAATTGTTATTTAAAAGATTGCTACCATTACCTGTTCCAATTCTTCTTCTGCATACTTTTGGCGACTTAGTTCATTTTCTGTGCCTTCACGCAGGTCTCTCAATCTTTGGGCCTCCTGCTTAGCTGCGTTTATCTCATCTCTTAGCTTCTGCTCCAGATTCACCTTCTCCACTTCGACTGTTCGGTGTTCCTCCTGAGCGATCTGCAATCTGAAAAAAAGGAACAGTTAATTTTTTCTTAGAAGCAATACATTAGCCACTTATGAAGCATGAACAAATAAAGCCTAGTTGGTGCTATTCATTTTCTACATACAGAGGAATCTACAGGTTAGAGCAACCCTGGTCAAAATTTCTGCTACTGTGAATGGTTAAGCAAGTAAAACATGACCTTATTTCCAAAAGGCCGGAAATTAAAAATGACATTCTTATATATCTCAAGATTAAATGTTATTTTATTCCATCTTTTAACAGTTTTAAAATACTTGGTAACAAAGGTTTTTTGTAGCAGCAAAGAGTTTCATTTCTTGCTTCGATTTTACCCCATTCTTCCACCAAAAGGCTTTTAATTCAGCAATTTTTTGAGGTCTCTTCACAGATTTTGGATTATGGTTAGGTCATTCATCCTGCTCCTCTTAAGTAAGTCCATTGTTTATTTTAAGATATATTTACGATCATTATCCTGCTGTATAATCCAGTCTCCTATAGTCTTTAGCTTTTAACAACAGACTGTATGTAGCTTTCAGAATTTACTGCCTGTTTTTAAGTATTTGGTGCATTCTTCCCCCTGCCAGAGAAAATGTTCTCTGTGCCACTGGCTGCAACACAAGCCCAATGCATGATCAATCACTCTCCCGTAATTAAGAGTTGGAAAGTTGTTCTTTTCATGAAACTCTGCACCCTTTTATCCCCAAACATACCTTTGCTCATTGCAGCCAGTAAGTTCTATTTTAATTCTCTCCCTATTCAAGACTAGCTTCTAAAGTCCATCAGGCTTGTTATGAGGGTTATAAGCAAACCTCCGATGCTAAATTTTGTGGTGAGTAAGCAGGATTTTTTTTCTGATTACTCCTCCATGAATGCTGCAGAGCAGAACAATGCACCACAACTCCAGAGTCTGCCAAATCTTCCTAAAGGGTTTTTGCAGTTACTAGTTATCCTAGCAGAAGTTCCATCTGTTTTCTTGGTCTTCCAGACTTTAAATTTGATTACCATCTTTCCTGCTAACTACCATTTCTTAATTACACTAAAGACCTGAAAATACTCTGGTATCTTCTAAAAGGCTTTTCTTGCTTTGTGGACTTGAATTATTTTAATTTTCAGAGTGCTAAGCAGCTGGTTTAAGGAGCCATTGGTGGCTGATTGATTAGGCAGTACTGAAGAGGCAGAGTATGAATTCACACTACCTTTCCTTCCTTACAATGAATGTGAATAAGCCTAAAGTCCAAGACCTTAGGCTTGTTCCTCCTGAAACAACAAGTGTGATACCTAAACAGCAACAGACCACAGGGTCCACTTTCTCCAGCGCCATTCCTTACAATAAAAACACAGACACAATAATACCACAACAGCAACAGCCTACCTAATTTAAAAACAGAACACAATGCCAGTATGCATGGTGGAAAATGTGGGATTTAAGAGGCCGATTAAAGTAATTAATCCTCATTAGCCAGTTAGTTCAGACGGCTCAGCTAAACCGGGAAAGCAGAAAGTCAGTTGCACATCTGAACCACATCTGAGCCTCACTGCACTGACCAAGGTTGGAATTTGAAAAGCAAATGTCTTCAAACTGCAAGCTTTCCTGAAGAAAAAATAGGTGAAGTCATGACTTTAGGTCTGACAGAAGCTTTTTTGACCCTGAGAACTGAATTTATACACACTATACACAATGTTTGTGTCTGTTTCTTTGTGGGTTTGTATAGATTAAAACAGTTGTTATTTGCTGGAGTACAAAGGAAAGGATACAGTACAGAAGCAGATTATTTGAATTTTTATTTTATATAATACTTTATTTATACTTTATTTACTTGAAACTGAGCAAAGAATTTACATTGTGTCCTCCTGTTAAACTTGAAAGCTTTAGAATTTTAATTTTAGATTTTATTTTAGCTGGAGTTGAACAAGAATTTGAATGTTCTCTAAATCTCGAAAGCTTCCGACTGCTCAGAATTAAGATTTAAATTTAGTATATATACCCATTTTATTTATTTAAAATACAGTTGCGTAATGCTATACAGTACATGTCAAACTTCAGGCAGTGATATTCCAGCCAAAGTTTACCTTATGATATTGTCACATCTCAATTAGGAGAAAAAAGAAAAATTGGACTTGATTTGATTTGCTGAGATTTATAGATATTGACTGATGTGAAAAATATTATCAGAATTTTTTTCCATAATCACCCAGGTCTACCAAGAGATTAAATCTCAAACCTTTTTCAAGGTTTCTTTAGTTTTCTTTTTCACATTAAAACTGTACAAATCAATATACAAACTGCATAATATTTTAAATGGAATGTTCCCTTTTTGAATTCATGCCTTTTAGAGACTAGCTGATCTTCTGCTCACATTAACAGAAATATTCACTAAGGGTGCCCAGATTTCTGCATACCACTGTGTGTGGAACACTTAGGCATTGCATCAGCCATGCATCACCGGAAACATTGGCTAACACGTAGAAGGCAATGGACTATGGTCAGCTGCTAGGCAGCTCACAATAAACTGATATCAGAGGAAGCAGAGCCAAGAAAAGAACAGCTGTTAGAGGGTAACTTTAGAACAGTACAGTGTGGCACCTAATGCTCTTGTAGTTATTCTGAACATATAAGTGGTTAGTACGTGGGATATATTTAGTCTAGCCTCACAACAAAGCAACCTTTGAAAGAGGACTTTTCATCTATGATATGATTAGTTTTACTGAATATATTCAGTAATCTGTAAAGAGACCAAATCCAATTGTAATTAAATGTATGTAGGAATATGTATTTTTTTAAACTGAAAATTTGTTTAATTAAACCAGTTAACCTAAACTGAGGTTGGCACTCAAGTGATTAAACTTGTGGGAAAACAAACACTTGTCCTTGATCTCTATAATCTAAAGGAGATAATAAGTCCCATTATGAAAGAGTCAAGTCCCAGAACTGTGACACCAAAAAAATGTTGGTGTCACAGTGCAAAAGTTCAGATTTTTTCATGTTTTGTTTCTTTTTCTTTTAAACATATAAGGACACAAAGTAATACCACCTTCCTGTCACCAGGGAGCAGCACTTTCCCCTAGTCAGGCTGAGTACAAAAGCAGAGGGAGTAGAGATGGGCAGAGAATTGAAATTTGATCCACACCATGAGCTATGGAAAATGTGGTGGTGGGCAGTCCTGCTAATGCTTTTGACCCTGACCTCTGCCATTCTCTAGCTAAGATTTGACAGCACTGGCTGAACAACAATATCTACAGAGTAGATGCCAAATTCTGTTCCAACTGACCTCAATTACAGGGCCCAAACGATGCAGACACGATGGCTCTGCAGAATTTGCAGGTAACTATACGGAATATAAACTGGTAACATATATGAACTTACATGCTAATTAAAACATAAATGCCTATCACATGCGATACAGCTGTCCTGATCACTAGTTGTTTTTCAGACCATCTGTCTGCACACCACACCCAAATCCAAATGTGGGTGAATGAGCACCAGAGTCGACATGGTCAGCAGTCAGGCTTAACACCATCTCCCACCAATGAGGCACAGGCCAGGTCCAACAGCGTTGTGACATTCACCCAGGAAATCCAGCTCTCGTCAAAGCCTCTTCACACAGTTTCCCAACAGCGAAGCCATGTCTGGGCCACGCTACTTGATACATCACAGGATCTGCTTAAAGGTATGGAAAGAGAGCAGCTGGCAGCAGGGATCAGTAAGAATGACACAGCTAAAGACAGAGGACAAACCTCTCGCTGGCTTATCAGCCCTATAATCATCATGGCCCTATAACATCAACCTTGCAAATTTTCAAGTCCATTCAGTGACCATCAACTGCCAGGGTCTTTAACAGTGTGGGGAATCTCTGCACATCATACCATTTAATATGCCAGAAATTGTCAAATGCAGTATGCCAAAAATAGTCCTCTATGCATGCTGTCACACTTTTGCAGTGCATAAGCCTGCATGCTTTTCCTGCCATTCTGACCATACTCTGTGGCAGCTACATGAACACCAAGAGAGTAAAGGTTGAAGGCACTGTGTTATGAGGGCAGAGTTCCAACTGAAAGTAAAGACAAAAGCAATTTGGAACCTAAGCTAGCCTTTTTGGGATGCTTTGTTTCTGTAACCAGTTATGTTACTGACAGGTTGGCAACCTACCTACCTACTCAATTTTAGAATCAAATTTTTTGAAACAAGACACTGGTATACAATTCAAAATTAGCAAATAAAAGCAACACATTTCAGTGTTTGTTATATTGCATGTATTATTATTTAAATTAAATAGAGGGTTTAAATGATTTGCATATCAGTGTATTCTCTTTTTATCTCTCTCCTTTTTACATTCTGCACAGTGAAACGTGTTGGAATTTAAAATGCAGCTGAACAAAAACACCAATGAATTGTCATAGACAAATTGTACTGCAGTACTGAACAAATAACCATATTCAGGGATACGAGCAGTTCCTGTAAAGCACTACAGCACTGTCTGAAGACAAACAAACTACTAACAATGTATTCCAAGCAGCCAATGTTAAGTTTGTATACATTACTGCATAATGTCTGCATTTGCTGGCCTTTAATATTTGCTAAAGGTTTGCCGGTATGATCTCCAGGGGAGAAGTAAATATGAACAATTAGCTTAGCAAGAAAGATAAGTCAAAATCCACTTCAAACATGGTAGGTGGCAGGTGTTTTACAAAAGATCAAAGTATAAAGCCATAGAGGCAGAACACAGATTGACCTGGCACTCTATCAGAGGGCCATAGTTTGACCTCACTGATTTGTCCCCATTACAACCATCAGTTGCACTGTTGGTTGGAATTCAGCTGGCAAATCTCACAAAACACTTTCTCCTCCCTTATTGTACTGCAAGAAAGGAAGTAACAAAGAACACGTTTGTAAGAAATATGCAGACGCATAATACACAGGCATAACTACAGAGACTCAAAAGTCCATGGCAGACAGAAACACCAGTTCCAGTTCAGTCAGTAAGTCTTGTCTTCTCACTCTATTTGCTATTACTCAAAGCATACAATGATGCTTATCTTGAACCAGCTGATACAAACATTAATTTATGTGGGTAATAAGGGCAGTGAGAGCAAATTTGCTCAACAGCTCATCTATCCCTTTTCAATCTGTTCAAGCATCAAGTCAAGAATGTTATGTAGTTTAGTGACATCGCCTGTCCCTACTCCTTCCACTGGCCTTAGCTTGTTCCCTGTTTTTAATCTTACAAAACACAACATCCCTAGAGATGAAACTGTTTTCATTTGGCCCATTCAAGAAGCTTTGAGATTATTTCTTCCAAATTCTTTGCTCTACTCTGAGTTGGAGCACTCAAGGTGGTGACTCAATGACAAACCAGAAGGTGTTTATAAAAATTCTGGCCCTAAAAAATAATGTTGCAATTAATTGATTAGGTGAAGGCAGCTCACATTTCATGTTGTATTCTATTAATCATTAATCAGAAAGAAATTTTCAATTAGACATGTACATGCCACTTAATTTTGATTCAAGACAATATAATGTCAAATTCCCTACACTTTAAACCTCAAATATCTTTACCCTGTGGGCAACACATGCAGTGTTTGAGTATCCTTTAAAGGAAAAGGAGAGTATGTGCACATTCTGAGCATTCCATTAGGTATTAGCAGGACCAAAATAGTTAGTTATAATAGTTAGATCTGTCTTTTGATTATTCCATATCAATCATGCTGATTTATTCTAAAACACTGCGTTTTTTCCTTATTTAAAAACTTTAAATCACAAAGGCAGGAATGCGCCAATGGCCACAAAAAGCCCAGTGTCAGTCTTAAGTATTCTGTATCACAACATATAAGTGAGGGCAAACAATCAAAGTGCTCCTCCAAAGGTTTAAATAATTTCTGAACTTTGAGGGTTAACCATTTCATACAAAAACTTAAGCTTCTTCTCATCTAACAGAAAAGTGTGATCCTGATCACTTGTATCTGCAATTTATGCTTGTGATCATGTCAGAATTTTAATTTTATGGTTAAATCAACCAACCAACACTCAGATGGGCAGAGTGCTGAAATACAGCAGCATATCTTGATAAGATTAGTCTAAAATTCTTAAGTCAAATTTGGGTAAGAAAGAAAGAAAAACAAACCCACTCATTTCATAACTTCACCTTTGATCACTAATAGACAAAGGTTTTGGGATTTATCCTAAAAGTATAAATTAGTCACCAACTCAAGAGTTATTTTAACATCTGGTTTTGTTTTTTTACTCTAACAAAACTCTGAATTGAAGGGATCCATAGCAGCAGATAAGGGGTGGATAACCCACAAACACCCGGGGGTAGAGAAGGTCTGCTAGTCTTTCATAATGCAACAGTTTTCACTTCCCATTTCGAACAATGTGGGTCTGTACATGCACAAAACAGAGGGTGAACTAAATGTTTCCCAGGAATGTATAAAATGACTTATGGGTTACGCACTGCGGAAATAAATGTGTAACACTGATAATACGATAAAAAAAAATATTCAAACAATCAAACACAGAATACCTGCAATAAATAAATGTATCCATGTATGTGTGTATATCTGTTGCAGGCCAAAGAATAAAGTTGTCATTTCATTCAACAAAGGAGTTATAATCGGTGTGCTAATCTGCTCTGTCAAGTGGAAAAAGATACTTCTGTTTTTTCCAGTTCAGTAAATGTTGGCGGCTGACAGTCAATGAGCTATTGATGTCAGGATCATCACAGAATACATTTTAAGGTAAAGTATGAGAGCCTTCTTTGGGCAACAAGGTGCTGAGTTTAAATATACAGTATTTCATGCTCAACAGTTTCTCACAAAAATATGAGTTTATTACTGAATATAATATGAATGCCATGTGCACTATTCAGTGCTGACTGAGTGTGGCAAAGCTTGTTGTGTGGGTTGTAGGAAAACCCTCACTTCTTTTGTAGGTCATGAAGACTTTGCTCAGCTCTCTGCAGGCCCTCCAGGTCCTTCATCATCTTCTTCATGTGGTCCTTAGAGTAGCGGTTCTGGATGTAGGCAAACCAGCAGCCACCCATGCCTATGACTATGGACACTACCAGCATGAAGTCCTTCAGGTGGTTGTGTCTATTCACTGATAGAAAAAAAAAAAAAAGAGGAAGAGAGGGTACAGTTACAGTACAGAATTGACAGATACATTTAGTAAGATAATAAATCTCAATCTTTAAGTAAGCCTGTAGATGAAATAATGCAATTCAGCTGGCAAAGTGTATCAGGATCATAAGATGAAGCCGTTAGAAAACTAGCTAACTTCATGAGAATGTGGTGTGAAGCTAAATGTAGAGTAGTCATACTGCAAGTGTTGTGGAGTGACACAAATAGGAAACTCAGCAGCAAAAAGTTCAGGTCGCGGTGAGAGGGACCCAGTGTAAAAGACCACGATAAAGACAGCTTAACACAACCTATTTCAGTCTGGTAACCAATACCATTAAGCATGCACAGAAATCCAAACAAGGGCACCTGTAGTTTTGGTATAAGATTCAAATTAGTCAACTCAAATCTTAGTTGCAAAGATGCGTATTCTTCCATGTTACTGTGTGGGTTTTACAGCTTTTCTATGTCAAATTTGCTTGGAACCAGCCATTCCATTTGTAAGAATACATTTTAAATTCAGATCTCTTTACAATCAAAATTGTGTCATTTTAAAATCAAAACCAAAATCAAGTTGGGGGTTAACAATGTTTAATTATCAGTTGAAGAATCAAAGTAACAGCATGCATGTGGTAACGGAACACGCTGCCTCTAAGTCTTAAAAGTTACATGATGAGGCAAGTTTTTCTTGCAAAACCAGCATAGGAGTGTGCAGGAAAGAACAGTAAACTTCCTGGAGTGAGACAAAAGGAAGTAAAATGAGAATATCAGTGCTGAGTGAGTCAACCAAATTGGACCAGCTCAGCCTGTTGTATCACACTAACAAACCAGAGCCACGAAAGGTCTACTTCTACAACGTCTGTTATAAACCACAGCTAGAGTCTCTCATCAATTCTCCTGGGTAAGTAAGAATAACAGGACTGCACTTCACATACAAAACATCTGATTTGCTGGTATCCATAGATTTAGTCACATGACTGGCATGGAGCCCTGGAGTGCACAAACAGTTTTTAAAATGGTGCCTAGCCCTGGACACTGCATAAACCTGAAGTACAAGCTTATTAGTTATCCATCTGTTTCAGGCCAAAAATATTTAGATCACCTCTTAAAAGAAGGTGAATAAACTACAATTTGTTGGCACTTCACAGCAAGTGGATAATTTTTATCACAAAAAAACAGAAAGGTCCCTGGCAGAGCTCCACTTTGGTGATATTTACATGGATGTTGTACAGACCCCCTCCCCTCACACTGCTGCCAGGATGAAACCATACAAAAGTACTGACAGTTTTATATATTTTGATCAGGAGGGGTCAACAGTACTGCCCTTTTGGAGATGAAGGAAAAGAGATTATTTTCAAGAAAAGGGAAAAGCTAATGGGCTAACACTACCTAATGTTGTTCAATCAGCTGCTAATTTCAGAGTTGCTGTAGTGACAAGGCAGTAATATTTTGAAGAGGAATATGATGATACCTTATTACATTTAACTAAACTAGATCTATTTCTAAAGGCAGTTGGATTGAATGACCAAGTTGCTGTGGAGGAGGGTCGGTGCACTGGGCTTTTACGGCTGAGTTGCTTTCTGTGGCATTCTCTGTGCTTTGCTAGCAATTATGAACCAAGTGGCTCGTTGTGAGTACATTCACATTAAAATATCTTGCAAATCTGCTAAAATATATTGGCAGGAAACAGAAGAAAGCTTCATTTTGCAGTGCAGGTGAGCAATCCTCCAATGATGGGATGTCAAGTGAAAACCATGTATATGCAGATCTTTTCCTCTTGAATTACCAGGAACATGACTCTCCAAAATAAGTAACAGTAACTGAAATGCATCTGCACGTAATGTGTTTTGGCTGTGCTCTGGGCACAGATGCTTATATTTAAAAAAGGGCACTACTTAATTTCCTGATGCTACTCTTCTGCTGGGCTTATTATTATAGGTAATTTCCTTTTACACACAGTGAACAAAACCTTCAATCTCTTTCAGGAATACCACCAAGAGAGCATCAAGTGACAACTAATTTGCCATAGAACTGGAAATAACAGGACCCAAATGAGCTTGGGTTAATTATTACACAACTGTCTGCCACATTATGTGTAACCTTTTGTGAAGTGTCTTAAAATGCTGCTACGCTTCAGAGTCAGTCAGGCTGTTAGTGGGACCCCCTGGATTTGAGAGCCTGTCAAAGCCAGACAGCCCTTGCTAATGTCTTCCTGCAGTTGACTCTAACAAAACACATCCACAATGACACATGCCAGACACAGACCACTACACACATTTCCCCTGTCCAGATTTTTTTTTTTTTTTAATTTAATGCGAACATATTCTGTT
>VUQH01037574.1:0-10053 GCA_015106775.1 Etroplus canarensis | reverse complement strand
TGATAAACTGATCATCTGCAAGTGTGACCACATCCATAAAAGCTGAAGTTTTGGCAGTTTGCTGGTCTGGAGCATTCAGATGTGTGTTAACACAATGCCACAATTTTCCCAGGAGTGGATGTCCTAGTAAATTTATCCAAAGGTCAGACCCTGCAGTGCGCAGAGAAACTGCAAAACAAAAAAAAAAAAAAAAAAAAAAAAAAAAAAAAGCCTGAGAGCTACATCTCAGATTCTACAGGCCTTAGAATGCTAGATGTTAAAGTTCATGGTAGTACAATTAGAAAAATACTGAACAAGTATAGCTTGTATGAAATGGTTGCCAGTAGAAAGTCTCTTCTCTGTAAAAGGATCATGGAAGCATGGCTCATGTTTGCAAAGTTGCGTCTGGGCAAATCAAAAGACTTCTGGAACACTGTCCTTTGCACAGACGAGACCAAAGTGGAGATGGTTGGCTGTAATGCACAGCACTACTTTTGTCAAAAATCAAACACAGCACATCAGCATAAAAACGTCATATAAACTGTCAAACATGGTATTTTTGGGGTAAGGATTTGCAGCCACAGGACATGAGTCAGCCATGAATTCTTCTGTATTGAAAAGTATTCTGGAGTTAAACGTGAGACCATCTGACAGCTAAAGCTTCACCAAACTGGGTAGCTCAACAGAACAATGATCCCAAGCATACCAGCAAATCTATAACAGAACGGCTGAGAAAGAATCAAGGTTTTGCATTGACCCAGTCAAAGTCTAGACCTCAAACTGATCGAAATGCTGTGGCTGGACCTTAAGAGAGCTGCGCATAAATGAATGCCTGCAAACCTCAGTGAACAGAAGCAATGTTGTAAAGAAGCATGGGCCAATAAATTTCTCCACTATTGAATCACGGGGTGTACCTAATTTTTCATGGGACAGCGCAGAGTCCTGCGAAAGCTTTCTTTTCCACATGACTGTAATTTGCATCTGTTTGCCTCAGGAAAGCAGACAAGAAACAACCAGAGAACAATAACACAACCTAAACAGCACAAAATGTAAAATCAATTTGGGAAGAGTATGAATTAAAAGAGTATAAAGTAAATCAATACATCCTCTAAAATATATGACCAATTACAACAGAAATCCCCTTCACCCATTAATCCAGGGTTAGCACATATGTGGAAGAAGATGAATGAATGAATGAATTAATGTTCATTTTTATTGCCTCTTTAGAATGATATTTAGAGATACAAAGCCGTAAACACATCTTTTGCACTGGAATCGACAGATGGGAAGTATGTGCTTAAATATGCCATATTTTGTAGGTTATATTCACTCACGGCCTACTATTTACAATGTTCGGGTTATCTATTTGTCTAACTAAGATGGAGACTATTTTTTCTGTGGTTGCAGTCCCGCCCTGGATAAAGAACACCCTCAGTTCACCTATGGGCTCCCAGAACACTTGAGAACATGAACAAAGGAACAAAGGTAGCCGATTGGAGTTTTTTCCTCTGCAAAAACCTCAGCTTATTGAAAGGGATTCTGGCAGCTCGAAGCGCTTCTTTCATGTCTCGAAGGGGGCCCTGGAAAGCTCTGCTCGATTGTAGGAAAGCCCCACTTCTACTTGTTGCTGTCCTGGTCTGAAGCGTCGAACTGCAGACCCACCTCTGTTTGTTTTTGTCATTGTTAATACACAGAGACGAGCTTCCTATGATCAACAATATTACATTGACCTCGACTCCATTGCCTCCCAAGTGATTTTGTTGTTAGATTGAATACAATTTCCTGTGTTTATGAATATTTTGGCTGCTTTTCTCTCATTCATTAGTCATTAACAATATATAGGAAGGCATGTGCAGCTTTTTAGAACTGATGTGTAATACACTTAAGTATGCCAAATACTGCCTGTGCTGTGCCAAGGAAGTATTTATCACAGTGCAACCTGGAAACTATCATATTTGTATCATTCCCTGTAAGCGCTAAACTAAGCTCATTGCTCCCTGGGGTTTGCATGACGCTGCTGTGATGGACCGTCCAGTCATGCCAGGACCCAGTAATCACACATTTGTCATACGGGCAGTGTGTTCCTTTATATTGTTTACAACATTCCAGATTGTTTTTGGCACACCATTTTGGATCTTTATTACACAAAAGGGAAACCTTCCTGTCGCTGAAGGATTTCCTCTTATTTTGAATAATGAAAAGGCTTGGGCTAAAATAATCCAGAGCTGGATACATATTAGCTTCGTTCAAAATTTTGATCATGTTTATTTCAAATACTGTATATTGTAGGGACAACAGCAACAACACAGTAGGTCCTTGACATTTTTGGAATTTGTTTTTTCCAGTGACATTTTGCTATTCTTAACTATCATTGGTATATGATGCTGTCAAAACAAATGGCCATTTTATTCACTGACTAACTTGAACTGGTAATGTCTTCCTGTTGTTGTGACATTTGTCGCATGACGCATGGCACATGACGCATGGCCATGACAACAAGCGAGATGCACACACACACACACACACACACACACACATTTGCCAATTAAGAAATAATGTATTTAAATTAAAGCAACATAAGAAAAACTCAAACCATCAATGAGAGGTGCAAGTCAGTACTTTTCAAGTCGGAGTGAAGAAATGGTGAATGCAATGTTGTATAGTGCAAGAAAGTAAACCAAAATCCAGACAGGTGTCTCAGGGCGTGAGCCACACAGCAAATGAGCTCCAAGGGCTTTTAAAGAACACCAATACACTGGCCCCAGGCATTGCCAGTATTGCTGATTGCAGAGGAACCACACTTCTCCAGTTCCTGCAGACTGGAGCTACCACACAGACAAGCAGACAGGGTGGTGGGGTAGAGAGGGTTGTCACATATTCTTCTAAGTACACTTTTTTTTGTAATTTTGCCTCTGTAAACCACCAGAGTGGATTAACTCGAACAATCAAGATGTGATTAAAGTGTAGACTATCAGCTTTAATTTAAGGGTTTGAAAAAAAGAATTGCATTAACTGTTTAGGAATTACAGCTATTTTTATACCTAGTCTCTCATTTTCAGAATCAGAATCAGAATGCTTTGTTAATCCCAGGGGGAAATTGCTTAACAGAAGATCAAAAGTAATGGGACAAGCTATCATAATTTCAATATATAAGGATTTTTTTTATGCTCAACTGAAAATTCTTGGCAGTTAATGACTGCCTGAAGTCTAGAATCCATGGATATTACCAGATGTTGTGCTTCTCTTATGAGACTCTCTGCCAGGCCTTTGCTGCAGCTGCCTTCAGCTGCTGCTTGTTTGTGGATCTGTGGGCCTTCAGTTTTATCTTCAGTGACTGAAAAGTTGCTCTGTTGGGTTGAGGTCAGGTGGCTATTGAAGAATATCCGAATTCTTTGCCTTGAGGAACTCTTGGGTTGCTTTTGCAGTATGCTTTAGATCACTATCCATTTGCACTGTGAAGTGCTTTCCAATCAGTTTTGCAGCATTTAGCTGAATCTGAGAAGAGAATATAGTCCTATACACTTCAGAATTCATACTGCTGCTTCTATCAGCAGTCACGTTATCAGGAAACACTAGGGATCTGGTTCCAGTAGTAGATATACATGCCTATTCTGTAACAATGCCTCTACCATGTTTGACAGATGATTTGGTATGCTTTGTATCATGAGCTTACTTTCTTTCTCCAGAGTTTTCCATTCCCACCATTCTGGTACAAATTCACCTTGGTTTCATCAAAGATTTTTTTTTCTGGACGTGGACAGGCTCTTTTAGATGGTTTCTGGCAAAATCTAATCTGAGCTTCCTTTTTTCAAGTGTAGCCAGTTGTTTGCACCTTGTTGTAAACCCTCTTTATTGTGTTACATTATTAGTATTACATTATGCATGAAAGTGTTTCTTGATTGTAGACTTTGACAATGATACACTTACCTCCCTGAGAGCATTCTTGACTTGGTTAGATGTCATGAAGGGTTTTTTTTTCTTAACCGAGAAAATTATTCTGCAATAATCCACTTAGTTGTCTTCCATGGTCTTCCAGGTCTTTTGGTGTTGCCAGTACATTCCTTCTTTTTAAGAATGTTCAAGATTGTTGTTTCAGCCACTCCTAAAGTTGTTGCTTTCTCTCTGATAGGTTTATTTTGGTTTTGAAGCTCGACGATGACCTCCTTCACTTGCATCAACATCTTTTTGGACCTTTTATTGTAAGTTTCAGTGAACAGCTACAAATGCAAGTTCAACACTTGGATTTAACCTCAGTGTTTTTATCTGCTTGTTTGTCATGGAAAGACAAGGGAACAGGCCTCACCGACCATGGAACTGTTTCTTAGTCTATTGTCGCATTACTTTTGAGCATCTGAAATATATATAAAAACAAAAGGTTGTAATGCCTAAGCAGTTAATCCAATACTTTTGTTATACCTCTTGAATTAAAACTGAAAGTCTGCACCTGAATCACATCCTGATTGGTAGATTTAGCAGTCCACTGTGCTGGTCCATTGAGGCAAAATTGCAAAACATGTGTCATTGTCCAAAAAATATAGACTGAATGTATATAACTTTCTGTAGAACAACAATATACCAGTTTTCCATTTTGTTTGTTTAAAATAAAATTTTGTTTTATTTAATTTATATTGGCTGTTAATGAATCCCGTGTGCAAAAAGTCGAAAATAAAGAGTTCTGTCAAATAAGAGTTCTGTGGTCTCAACCAAATCTCCTAATTTTTCATTCGCAAAAGAAATGTAATATGTTCCCCAAATTATTTTTACTTATTTCCAACTGATAAGGCAGGTGCTGCGAATTATTTTTGTTATTTCCAGCTGATTACATTAAAGATAGATGCCAACAGGCAGGTATTATGAAGCTACTCAAGGACTTTCCTTACCTCTCTGTACCTTCTTAATAAAATACTCATTCCTTTTGCTCTCACACTCTGAGCAGAACAGTACTATATGGTACTATAAATATTGTGTGAAACTGATTTCAAAGACTACGTTAACATTAGAGAAACTAACAAAAACATTAAAGTAGCATGCATATCTATCTAACTGTCCTTCTAAATTTGTTTCCTCACCTGATACAACATTGTTGATTTGCTATAAACTGTCAGCTACTTTTACTACTGACAGCCACAGAGAATGAATAAATTTGGGTCTACTGGGTTTCTATGGTGGGAGCTTGAACGTTGGCACCATAAATCCTGGTGAATGTGGTGGCCAGCAGAGAGTGTGTTTAACCCTGCATCAGGTTTATAATTAGAAACATACCTCCCTGCATTCGCCTGCAGGAAACAGCCCAGGCCTACATGTGTGTGCGATGCTGTGGGCTAACAAAGAGAGGAAAGTGTACACATGGGGCAAGCATGCGATGTGATCACAGTCTGGTATTTAAGTGCTGTGATCACCTCATTAGAATGTGCAGGTGGATTGGAAGGCAGGATGGAGACAGCCTATGACATAAGGTAATGAGACAAGGGAAGCAAATAGTCACATTTTTACTGTATATTTCAGTTAGACATCAATGAACTGTGAGGTTATGCTATAGACAAAGTTTTGCAGGTTGACTCATATGGTCATGAAGCAAAGGCTGCGCTGTTACACATCTGTGAGTTTAGTGCAGAACAACAACAACAAATGAAAAACTGAACATGAGTTGTAGTTGCCTCTATAATCATGGCTTCTTTTTGTGTTTCCACAATAGCTAAACAGAAGCTGTTTTTTAATAACCTAGAGTTATTCTTAGGAGGATCTTGCTCTGTAAATGTAGGATATTTGCTTTTTTTACCCTCCGACATTCACAAATCCCCTGTATAACCACTGTGTCTCCAAGGAAATCTAAAGCATATGGCGTTGTCCTTAAGTCTGATTAGAAACATTATATATTAGTGATGGAAATCCTGTTTTGTAATTGAAAACAGTTAGATTTGGTTGAAAGCCACAAAAAACAGGAGATCCAACTAATTATTGCTATTAAAAATACACCCAGAACTTTTTGATATGTACAGCAGTCTCGCTGCTAGTACTTACTAGTTGTATTTAGAAAGGCACAGATGCTTAGATTCAGTTTGCAAAAACTGGACAAGTTGGATTGAATGAAATCAAAATAAAACACAAGCATAGCATAAAGTCTCTAAAATGCCAACATTTTAGGACTGTCTTAAAACATATATAGTGCTCATAAACTCATAGCCACTTCATTAGGTAAACTTGTTCAAAAGTTTGTGAACGCAAATCACATCACAGCAATTAAAAGCATTTGGGGATTTAGCCAAGGTAAAGGAAACCTTTTGAAGTTCAAATCAAGCATCACAAGGTGAAAGAAAGGTTATTTTCCTGCTATGTACAAATAGTTAAGGCTGCCAGTGATGTGATGGTGTGATTAATATTTTTATGGCACACTTTGGCCCCTTAGTATCAATTGAGCATTGTTAAAATGCCACAGCCTACTTGAGTATTCTTGTTGACCATGTTCATTTCTGATCAGTGATGACTGCTTCCACCAGTAGAACACACCATGCCACAAAGCTCAGATAATCTCAAACTGGTTTCTTAAACATGACAGTGATTTCACTGTGCTTAAATAGCCTCCACAGTTACCAGATCACAATCCAACAGAGCACCTTTGGGATGTGGTGGAACGGGAGATTCATGTCATGGGTGTGCAGTCGACAAATATGCAGCTCCGTGTGATGCTGTCATTTCAATGTGGACCAAAATCTCTGAGGAATGTTTCCAGTACCTTCTTGAATATATGCCACAAAGAATTAAGGTGGTTAGGAAGAAAAAGGGGGTCCAACCTGGTACTAGCAAGGTATACCTAATAAAGTCACCAGCATATGAGTATATGAGTGTATGTATTATTTAAAATAGCAAAATGGCCAAACATTATACATTACATTATAAAAAGATAAATGAATTAAACTTT
This sequence comes from Etroplus canarensis, assembly GCA_015106775.1. Classification (NCBI taxonomy): domain Eukaryota; kingdom Metazoa; phylum Chordata; class Actinopteri; order Cichliformes; family Cichlidae; genus Etroplus; species Etroplus canarensis. The sequence continues at coordinate 3,155 of VUQH01037574.1, read as the reverse complement.
TGAGACTATTTTAAACAGCTAGAAGCACAAACTATCAAATCTAACATTTTCTATTTAATATTTCCAAACAGGTCCCATCAACTTCTCATGAGAACTGTAAGAGTGGCTGTAACTCTGTTTCTTCTCTAAACCTACTATAATATAAATATACATTTAGCCAGTGGCAAAAAAGAGGAAGGCTTATTAGGCAGCATGCTCTATAGAGCCCTTGCAGTTTAGGAAGCCAGGCACTCTTCATGCCATCTTCTGTTTTATCAGTTGTTTTTATGAAGCACTGTGTCTGACCGCCCTGTCAACGCAGGCCAAAGCCCGGCAAAGCTCTTGCTAGAGGGATGTGCATGAACACAAAAAGAGTTAGGGATTCTCTGGCTCACTCAATGTTTTTTCCAGTAATAGTCGAAGGGATGTGTTGTGGAGTAGCACAGGGTGAAGCTGGGGGGAATCTGACAATGGACAATGGGTAATCTGCATCACAACATCTATTGTGTACTAGGGTGAAATGTCCCCTAGTTTAATTCATGGAGTCCAAATATTCCCTCCTTTGAGTGGGACCCAAAACTGCTTTTCTTTTTTCCCCTATAACATAACAGCATTCTTTCACCAGGGAATCCACAACAAAACATGTTCTATTTCTGTGTCTGAATATTTAGATAGTACCGAGGAGAAACACTGATTTCTTTTAAGAAAAAATTGAAATTCTGTACAGAGCAGAAGACACTTTACCTTATTTGGATTTAGTACTCCCAAATGCCAAAGGATTGCGTATACCCTACATTTGTCCTTATAAGTTTAATTAGGTCCTCAAAATGCATATAGTAGGTGACCTGCATGAAACACTGCACCACCCTCACAGGGACCCCAGCACAGTTCATAGGTTAAGTGTACATCGTTAACTGTTAGCAACCATTTGACACACGGGTCGGTACTTCCCTCTTTGGGCTTAATCTTTTCAATACAATTACCCTCCCTCGGAAAACACATGGAAGCCAGCCTGCAGTCCCCGTTCTCACACCCGACCTACAGAGAATAGAATTGTGGGTCATGCTGCACATTTGAATTCTTTGAAAGAGATGCCTCACCCAGTGGGGGGTTCCTGGTGAAAAGATGAGAGCGACTCAAGCTTAGCCTCAGAGACTAATACAGGATGGAGGGAGAAAGGCTTTTTTGCTCCCAACATTATATCCCCAGTGTTCCCAGTGCCAATCCCACTTTTAGTTTTGCATTCCTGAATGCTGATTGGGTCTTAGAGCTGAATTCCTCATTAGGGAGGCATCAAATGGGCATAAAGATGAACGATTGGCTGATTAACTGTGTTTACCTTGGCAGCACTTGTCAGACTGACAGTCTCCACTTCAGAGCTAAGGGGGATTTCCTCAAGGTCAATCTCATCAATAATGAACAATGACACATTAATGGATGAGGGAAGGAGGTAGCAGGAGGGTGTGAGGGTGAGGTTAGGTTAGGGTGTTGGGTACCCTTTGGGTGGTGAGTGATATAATCTGGTAAGTTATTGTAGCACTGCCACTTGAGGTTTCAATTGCTTACCTTGAATACAGCACAATGTGCAAGAGAGGAAGTCCGTGTTTTGGTGTATATCAATGGTTGGCAGCTTTATAGCTTAATTGTACCCTTATCAGCAGTTCCATTGTGTAGACTGCAGTTTATGAGATTAAGCATATATATAGATATAGATATAGATATACACACACTATGTTTGTGTACAGTGAGCTCAGATTGAAACATACACTTTAAAAACAAAGCCATGATTAATGATCCATGTGGTGTTTTTTATTTCTAGACTGTATAAAGGTTGGCAGTGTGGTTCAAACTAGAGCAATCACTCTTCAGAATGTGAAGTTAGAACAAATTTTAAATGGCACCAGCAATTTGCTGTACTGTAGTGTTTTATAAATTTGCCTTACAAGTGAAAGGCCCTGGTTTGATTCCAGATAGGGGCACAAGTCCCTCTCACCATGGAGGGTTGCATCAGGAAGAGCATCTGATGTAAAATCTTTGTCAAATTACCAATGCGGATTAATCAGCCCTTGTAGAGAATTGAATTAAAATGCATTAAATCTTAGTGTCAATAGCTTTTTTATGGGCTTCTGTCAAGGATCCTTGATCCTGGGTTTACATTAGTATGGCTAAAAGCAAACAGTCAGCTGAAACTTAGCAGTTGAATTACTCATTTTAGTTCTGTCACTTCCACTGCTTCACTCAAGTGGTATGCTAAAAGATGGGAGTCCTCAAAAACAGTAAACAGATGGCAAATAGCCTTAACTTTGCTTTTTATTGTTCTCTTCTTTTATTGTTTAGTTAGTTTACCAGTAGATCAACACCTCATGCAGTTGGAATGTCTGAAATAAAGTGGGTTGGCGTGACAGAAGAAGCTGCAAGGGGTAGGTTGAGATAGAGGCAGATGATATGCTGTAGTGACCCCTAAAGGGAGCAGCCTAATAATAATAATAATAATAATAATAATAATAATAATTTGGAGGACTCAAACTACACATTGTATATAAAAGACTGCATTCTTTCTACACTGTTAAAAAATTAAAGGAATGATCTGAAAACACATAAAATCTCAGTGGGAAAAATCATCCTGGATATCTATACTGATATGGACTGGGTAATGTGTTAGGAACGTGCCACATCATTTGATGGAAATGAAAATTATCAGCCTACACAGGGCTGAATTCAGAGACACCCCAAAAATCAAAGTGAAAAAATCACAGGGCAGGCTTATTCATTTTGCTGAAAGTTCATTGCAACAACTCAATATGGTACTCAGTAGGTTGCATGGCCCCCACGTGCTTGTATGCATGTCTGACAAGTTTATTTGACTTGATGTTGTTCTCTGTTCAAAAAGTGTTCATTTAATTTTTTGAGCAGTATAATTGTCTGTAGGGGCAATTTCTAGGCTCAAAAAAGATGTCAGATTATATTCAAGATTCAAGATTCAAGAGAGCTTTATTGTCATTTCAACAACATATAGCTGACACAGAACATAGTGAAATGAAATAGCGTTTCTCCAGGACCTGGTGCAACATATAAACATGTGACATGTGACAGAGACATATGAAAAACAGAGCTAGGACTAGGTTTTTTTTCCCACAGTTTAAAATTTAAGTTTAAAAGATTTAAAAAATAAATAA
>VUQH01037571.1:0-13070 GCA_015106775.1 Etroplus canarensis | reverse complement strand
ACACACACACACACACACATACATACACACACACACACACACACACACACACACACACACACACACACACACACACACACACAAGCAGACAAACTGAACCAATAACATGACCTCCTTGGCAGAGGTAATAAATAATGACATGTAAAATGAAGAAGACATTTCAATATTCTGCATTACTTCTAGGTTGGAGGCACTGGCCTTTGTACAACTTATCAGAATACCTTGAGTCATAGCCATTCCATAAAAGCACGTGTCCACAAGAGAGACGGATTTGATCTATTCAGGGTGAACTTATGACAAGACTGAGTGTTTATAAGGAGCAGAGGAGGGCAATCAAAAATTTGATACTGGATCAGTCGTGTTCAAAGTACAGTCAGAAAGAACAAACTGAACACCACTGTACTCTACTGAATGCTAGAAAAGGAAAATACTCACAGAGAATCTGATAACTATGCAACATAAACCTCCAATGAGTAAATGTGCTGTTAAAGACAGTTATCTACAAGTGATATCTACACCACTTCTCTGAATGGGAGAGTGATCCAAATGTTTGGCATGAGCAGCTTTTCATGGTTGACTACAGAAAACACTCATATTTACTGATGAATGCAAAGCAGAGATTTCAGTTACAGAAGGGTGTGTATAGGTACAGTGTATATAATCCACAACAAAAGATAGCTGTGGGAATATTCAAGTCAGAGTTTGTGCTACTCAGAAGTTGGATACCAGTAACAAACTGACTCCACAATGACTAAGGTACACTACACACCCTAATTTACAGCTTTGTAGAAACATAATTATATTGCAGGAAACCCCCACTACTAGACACAAACACATTCCAAATTTTCTAAGAAAGTTGACAGTCAAAGAAGACCAAGAACTACAATGTGTTCATCAGTCATCTAAACACTTACCACTATCATTCATTAAAATGCATCTAGAAAACAAAAAAACAGTCATTTCCATGAGGAAATATTGCAGGAAACCTAATGCAACAAGAAAGAGCAGCACTGTGACTTGCTATAAATAAGATAATTACTGCTTGACTTCCTTGTACAAATGTGTAATGTGCATGATTCAGTGATGCCTTGGTGGTAAGTTCTGTATTTGTGAGGGTAATAAAAAAATAAAAAAATAAATACAGGCATCACCATATCAACAAGAGCTGAAATGTTTGGAATTGCCAAAACAATTTAAAACAGGTGCAAAATAGTAAATGTCAACATTAGTAGTTGGAGATTTTTGGATTCTGCTGTATGTGTCATTGTTTGGTAGAAAAGAGGTAACACTATTAGAGACAATTAAGATATGGTTATGCATTAACTAACAGACCTTGGTTTCTCAACACGTGAATTGTTTACATCAGTTATCGAAAACTCGACATTCCATATCACGAAAAAAAAAACACCTCCACATCTAAAAACTACTACATTACTCTTAAAAATTAGGGTGTGCTATTTTAACATTTTAATTACAGCTTGACAAGTATCCTGACAAAACTCATTTACTCTCTAAATATGCAACTCTATAAAACTATCCTGATAAAGATCTATGATCCAGATTTTTTTCATCTTTAGCTGACCAACTCCCCTGCACACAAACACAGTACTGCTCACTCATGTATTACATATGTATATGACCTCCTCAGACAAGTACATTTGGTGACTGGCCTATTGTATAGATTGATTTATTTGTGGTGGCCCGGGACAATAACAACATTGACTAACAGATATTGATTTTCAATTTTTTTTCTACAATTTGAAATGCCTAAAATTCAAATTCATTTTCGAGCCACCCGCAGCGCAAGGAGTTAACTCTGTCCTTCTCTTTCTCTTAAAGACACAGACTGACAGTGAGCTGATCTGCAAATAATTCCTCATCTATTATCCACCTGAATGAAAACCTGATGATGCATAATGATTTTCATTGCCTCTTCACCCCCAAAGTGGTCAAATTTCTGAGTACAATCAGTCCAATGTTAAGGAAGTGTCAGTATCGTGAAAGCCTTTGTAGAACTTTTATCTTAAATTGATATATTCAAGTTAACATTAATAAGTTAATTTATGTTTTTACCACAACATTGTCATTGTCAGAGATCCAGCCCTTCATAATGACTCCATATCTCTGTCAAGGCTGAACAGTCCTGTCTCAGAATGTTGGAGATTCATTCACAAAAAGGCATGGATCCACATCTGGATTCGGATCAACTCCAAAAGTTTATCACTTCTAAGCTGGGCCAAGTCCTAACACTAGTAAAATGTTCATGCCAATCTGTCAGCAGAATCACACAGAAGTAACTAACAAACAAACAGAACCAAAAACATATCATCCTGGGCAGGGGTATTAATGTTATTTAACTGAGGGGCTGAAGTTTGCTCCCTTTAACCAGATGAACAAATGCACATTCTAAACCAAAAGCACTAGCAATAGTGCCAAATACTTTTGCAATAATATTGTTGCTGTTTCCAGGTTACAAGGTCCAGCTTTTCATTTGTGCTCAGAGCTTAATCACTGAACAGTTTGGCTGTTGGGGTTTTAACACGAGAAGCTGCCAACATTCCAAACTACCTAAAACTGCCAAGGGGGGTCATTTTGACCCCATCCCGAAACAACAGCAACATGGCAGATGTGCCACTTTTTGAAGTTTAGATGTTAATTTCATGTAGTAATTTTAATTATAAGTAAGATTTGACAAAATAAGGTTATTAGTGTTACAAATGAATGACATTATTTCATTACAGATCATAAAGTTAAAATATTTCTTGGAGTCGAATAGCATACAAAAGCAACAACAACCAACACAATAAGTAATACATATATTGATAATTTAAGCAATTTAGAAGAACATCATTATGGAAAAGTTAAAACTAGTTTTAGAAAATGATGGTATTAGTGGTATTAGTTGCATTAAAATTAAATATTTAAAATACAGTTCTCACTGTAAAACAAATGTAACAGATCATCGCCTACATCTCAAAATTTACCACACACCTGCTGCAACAAAAGAGAACCACATTTTAATAAATTATTGTAAAAGTAGAACAGTGAAAATTTATCACACCATCCACCTCTGCCTCCTCTTCACCAGACCTCTCTCTCTCTCTCTCATCTGCCATGCACTCTGCTCTGCCTCAGTATGCAGCCCTTCATCTCCTTTGCTCTGCTCCACTAAAACTGGTCAGATTCAGTTACTCTGCTTTGCACTTGACTCTTCACTTGCTCAAATTAGTTTGCCACATCTGAACCCTGCTTGGGTAAACTAAAGGTCCCCCAGTGGTCTGCGCAGCCAGCAACCCACCCTCGTTTTCCACGCATCGTGTCATCCGCTCTTCCGTGCCACAATATCCCATCCCTGACCCGTTTAGCTCTCGTTTGATCATTTGTCCAACTACATTGCCCGTATTAATTTATCAGTGTCATCCAGCTACGTCTGGCTAATGGTATAACAGGCTTTATATCAGAATGTGTATTAACAATACATGTTGGGATGCAGCCAGGCATTCAACAGTTGCTGAATGCAGCATTTTACATCCCTTTGTATGGGAGTCAAAATGACCCCCCTCAGTAGGTACAATTGTTTAGATGTTTCTTTCTATACCAAACATTGTAAAATACACGATATAATAAATAAACCCATTTTAGGAAAAGTTGGGAAATATCAACTGATGAAGTTTTTTTTAACAGTTAAATTATTTTAAAATGCCAAGGAATCAGAATGACCCCCTGTCCTTTGCAGTTCTAGTCTAAAGCGTGTCTCATGTACATTAGTTGTGAAACAGTTGCTAAATATTTCAAATATCACTAACAGCTTGACAATCAAGGGCCAAAAATGTCCTCCTCAATGCACTCTACCTAAGGTTAAGACAGAACTAGTCCAGGAATCTTAGCATTAAAGTAAGGATAAAGTCAAGTAAGGACAAAAGACAGTACAATAATATGTGATGACATGCAACAATAATTTTTGAGAGACTACAGCGTTTTCCATACATACATTTATTTGTGGCCTGCCACAACCTGAATTTCTGTTTTTAAATCTGCGCTCACCAGCTCTTGCACACTCTCTCTCTGACATACTCCTAAACAGATGCAGTCGCACCTGCACCCGGACTCCTTCTCACCCCACTGCACACAACCACCTTCCTCTGAGCTCACTCAGAGCTTTTACCCTGCAGTCACATCATGTCACATCATGTACACTAGAGTGCCATCTCCACTTAGAGATTTAAAGATTTAAAATTTAGAGATCGATTCTGTGTCTACTGCACTTTGTAAAGCACTGGCTATAGGCTGTAAATACAAAGAGGTTGCATGGTGCATTCATTTGAAGCTTGCAAACTCTGAAATCTACAGCGCTTTGTACGACAAAAGGCGTGAAACCTCATGGTGCACTGGCCCTATAAACTCTGAAATCTACACGAGTACAGCATTTTTTAACAAGACAAAACAAAAGAATCCCGTCTTCAAGATTTAATAAATAAACTGGGTCAAATGTGAGTACCAGTTGTTAAGAGAAAACTCAAGACTGAAAAACATCTTTAATGCAGCATTTAAAATAATTGCATCACGACAAATCACAGCAACCATATATATTTTTTTTTTTTTAACATGGGCATGCTTTTAAAAAAATCTCTTGAAAAATATATACAGTTGTCATTAAGAAACACAACCATTCCTCACTCCCCCAAACATTAAGCTCAAAGTCAACAGGTATCACAAACAGAATCTCATTCTGCTGTGACTATTAGCTGCACAAATTCCAAGCCCTTCAGTTTAACAGAATATTATAATTCTAACAGAGAAACTCAATGAATTTTGACTCATATAAAATAGAGCACTTACATATTTTTATGTCTTTTCTTATCACTTGTGAACAAATTGACATAACTCTTTGACTTAAACAAATATGTGAACACCACATAATGGTAAAACAAGAAAATCAAAACTAAATCCTCACAATATTGCCTGCCAAAGGTAAGACAATCCATAATGTCAGCCCTTGTGATATCCTTCACTAATGTATGACTACTTACTTACCCAGGCCTTACTAATGAGATGAAGTTTAAAAACTATTTTGAGGGTCAGTGATTCTCGGATATAAATGCAGTCTTCTTTTATTTATACTTTATACTTCTATGTGTTAGTACGCTGCCAAACTCAAGCTCAGAGATCCCCTGTCTATCCAATGTTATAACCAACTTTAAATCTATATATTATAATTACTGTATTGAGCTGGAATGGAATTTCTAAGCTTTAATACCTCCCCTGCCAGTTTATGGGAGAAATCTAATGCCAACTTTGAAAACTGCTCCATCCGTGTTCCAAACTTGAATCTCTTTGTCTGAAAAATCCTGCCAGCTATTGGGACAACCCTGCAGGGGCCCGGTGTGATAGGCTGTGTGGAGTCACGACCTACCACAGAGGTCCACAGCTTGACTGAATAGTTTTATTTACATTTAATGTGTCTTAAACAGCTTCTCTCTCACACCACATAATGCTTTGCCCCAGCATCTCTGCATAATTTATTGCATTAAATAAATACTCCTATAATGAATGTTTACATGTGCGCAAACACACGCACACACAAACACACACTTCTACTTGTCTTTAGAATGTGACAGTATACAGGTGTTGCTTTCAATCTACTTATGTCATGTTCATGGTACTGTAATCTGTCTCTTGAGAAGCAGTACAGCAGCTTTTGCTGTACTGGTTGATGGTTTTGACAAATAAGTTTGAGGGAGAAGTACAGATTCCCTTGTGGTGAAAAAAAAATTTAATTTTTCCTCAAGGTACCTTGGACTATCTCTCAAAATGTTTTGTCACATTTGTTCGAACGAAACATTCTCAGCTGCTTTTGTGCCAACTCACACAGATGCTTTGTACTGATATCTCACCGTGTTTAAGACATTGTAAGATCTATCAGTCATTCTCTCTGACAGTAAAACCAAAACAGCAGTTCTAACCATAGCAACAGTGCTGCAGGAGAAAAGGCTGCACCATGTTAAGATGACAGGAACTTTTGACAGAGGAGGAAAGTCAGGGAGTTTTCTGATTGGGTAAGAGACTTCTCTATGATGTTGGGCCCCTCATCCATAAACAAATACGTGCTCCAGTTTAAGATGCATCTTTGCCTTGTGAGGGGAAACTTCTTGAGTGCAAAGCACAATGGGAGCATATCACATCAAAGGCCTGATCCTGATGATCTCCAGAGAGCAATGTCTTTCTTTTTTCTCACTTTCAAAACTACTATCTGCTCCCACATGCTATACCCAAGTGAAGCTTAAAAAAAAGCCTTAAGTACACACAGTTCTACACTGCATTCAAAATATGATTGCAGGTAAGGAATAGAATTCCCAAACGATTTTAGGTTATTTCACAAATCTGCTTGAGCATTTGAGTACATAAAAGAAATCATATATGCATTCTGGAATTTAGCGAACTAAAAATTGTTTGACTGACAAAACATTTTACAATAGGTTTACAAATAGAGATTTGCACCATTCAAAATAAAGAAAAAAATATGATACCATTTGAGAGATCTTTGGTGGTGGTATGGAATAGGAATGTCACTAGATCATGATACTTAGGATACAGCTCAGTACCAAAATTCTGAAAATGTGACGATACCTTCCTTTTTCCCGAGCCAGAAGTACCAGATGCAGCATAAGTACCAAGGTTTTTCTAGAACTGAATGTGGCAGCATACGGCTACAAGGGTTCTAGTCTATCCTTACATGCTGGAGAAGAAGGATGCCTAAAAACACATGAAAAGCTACAAATGGCACAGCAAAAATTGCATCTATAAGATGCAGACTAGTGCAGCTGCAGGGATAGCTCCACCTGGCTTGCTAAAAAGAAAGGCAGTCAGTTGGGTGTTTGAGGTGAATGACCAAGAAGTGATAATTGAGTCACAAAAGACAATATGCAAACAATGCTATCATGCTTTTCAGAACAAAGATGGAACTACTTCACCTTTAGAAAAGTACCTATAAGAGGTCGGCATCCGGATCTGTTCAAAGAATTCAAGGTTTCAATTCATAACACCAACAGCCAAAGTATTACCTGTCTTATGTTATCCTGAAATATGTGTTAGATTTTGTTTTGAGCCAGCTGGCTTTGCCATTGTGAAATCAGCTATGTTTCACAGAATAAAATGTTTGCAGTGGCTAACTGTATAAATGCTTAAGTTAACATGGCAAAAAGCAATTCAAACGCTACCATTCACTGGAGTCACTGCAGCATCTATGACAATCGTTGCATGAATCAGGATCGCATTCTGATCTGTACTAGGTCTGTACAAGTATAGATAAAAGTCAGTAATGATCTTCAGTGTCTAGGCAGAAAAATCAGTGTTTCCCAAACAATGATATGTAATTTGATTTTAAGCAGTTTCACTAAGACATAATAATCAGTGTAAATTACGTCAAGGGGCCCCACACAAAAAGGGCATAGGGAAGTACAGGAGTCCTGTTGTGTTTCATGTACCTTTATCATTGTTTGGACCAATTTTAGCCTCAGAAACTTCAAAAGTGTATTGGTAAAGGGGCAAGTCGTGCTTGTAGCATTAAGAGTAGGGTTAGTGTGTATATATGCGTGTCATATGCGCATCACTTTATCCCGCTAGCTTGGGTTTGAGGACACAACCACGACAGAAAAGTTTATAGAAGGTTGGCATCATTACATATTATTCAAGCTGATAATCGATGACAGTGTGACATACTGTAAGCCTGATTGCAGACATTCACTTTGTCAAGCTTAATCAATCCGTCTCATTTCCACAATGGCAGTCAATTCAATTCATTTTTTTCAATTCAATTTTATTTATTTAACAAAAGTCGCTTCAAAGGACTTTACACTGTAAGGTAAAGCTACAGTGTTAAAGACAAAACCCCAACAATCAGATGATCCCCTATGAGCAAGCACTCGGTGACCGTGGGAAGGAAAAACTCCCTTTTAACAGGAAGAAACCTCTGGCAGAACCAGGCTCAGAGAGGGGCAGCCATCTGAGCAAGTTCAACATAGCCAGGCTTTCTTTGCATTAGCGGGTTTAAGAAAACCTGAAAGACCAGTCACTGATAACGGTTATCACAAACGGGGGTATCAATCAACCTTCTCTGCTAACTCAGGTTTTCTGCTTCAGGATCTGTAAGGGGGCGTGTTACATATCATGTGACTATTATTCCGTGCACATTGGATCAATTGGGCACCTTCTGCTCCAATCAGAGACCTTATCAGAGGAATGGGTGCTAGTGTTCATAAAGGACATAGAAATGCAACACTGCTGTTGCAAATGAGACAAGTGCTAATTGTTAATCTTGGGAAGTTCAAACATTTACTTTACCACTTCATGGTCATCAAGAGTGCACCAAACGGTAAAATACACATACTGTTTCCATCCATCCATCCATCCATCCAAATTCTTCTGCTTAGTTTTATTGATATTATTGGTGAGAAATTGCCTACAAAGTGTCACTGATCAGTTGTTTCATATGAACCCAAGTAGCTGAAATTCTGTAATCATGTCTTAGCAGCAGATTATAGCCAAACATTCTGCATCATCAGCTGAATGAATGTGAATCCCCATGGCACTGTGACACACAGTGTGTGCTGCTGTAACTTTACAGCTTTCAGTGATATGACTGATTAGCTTACATACGTACAGTGTAATCCTACAGCAGAGAATCTATAAAGTACTCAAAGTAAACTGGAAGTAACATAATCAGTAACAATGCAGCACCTCCAGGAAATTATAAACCTAAACTCTGGCCATAACCTGCTCCCTGTCAGGTTAACCGTTTAGACCTACCTACTCATTTACGTATCTATTTATAAATGCCTGTAGAACTGCAATCGTATAAGACAGAGCAATAATTTGTTTGCATATAAAACCAGAGGAGTTACACTAACATGTCACACATTCAGCATGTCCCAGAGCGCTGTTCCCGTTCACTGATGGGTTTGCACAAATCAAGTAAAAAGCACCAACAACAATCCAGATGCAGATGCTTTATCCATCTGATCAGCTGTTCACAGCACTTCCTACTAGTTATCAGCATGAACGATCAGGTGGTTTTATGTGTGCCACTCACTGCTACAGCAGGAAGTGATGTCATTTTCCTGGGAATTGTAGTTTTGAGTTGTAGTCCTATCACAGCTCCACTTTGTGCTTTTCTGTATAGAAGTTCCTGAAACACTTAGAACTTTAATTCACTGTTGGAAACAGTTTATTTGATGCACATGCTGTCTTTTTGCAAATTGTGCACAACATGCATTTTATTTTTGTTTTTGGTGCAGTTTATAAAAATGAGCGTATCTCAAAAATGAACTCATGAGCACACTAAAGACAGAGGATGAAATGAATTTGAGCAACTTTTTTTATTCACACATTAAGGGATACAGCTGTGAAATTTCTGTATCTAAAGAAAGATTTTACATTTTTTTAGCAATTTATTTAGTTACTATGGGCTTATTACATGCATATTAATAAAATTTGGGATATAAAGGTTGCATTAAATGTCATGGTGTGACAGGGCCCTAAAGACAAGCTCTGGTGGGCGTGTTGTATGGTAGGTCATAAAGGGTTAAAGGAGAGCCACCTGACTTTAAGCTCAGCTTAGTTTACTAACCTATGGATCCCGCTGGCCTGCATTAAGGAAACGGGCATCATGGGACATGATAGGCTAAAAACGAGCAGCTTTTCCATGAATGAATTCAGTGTTTACCTGCTGAGAGCTTCATCTTTTGTCGTGTTTACTGTCTCAAAAAAAAGACCATAGCCGTTTCCTGTTTCTTCTTCAGTATTTTAAGCTGTTTATGAAATGGTTTACAGTTTCAATACTGCACTTTTAAAGGAAAAATACGAGTAGCCTACACAATGGAGACACAGAAAAAAACAGGATTAAAAGTTTATCAGTGTGATCCACAGACCCCGCTAATTGTCTGTGCGTGCAGGACACATCCTGAAAACTGTCATAGCTCGTGTTGCCCAGTCATCACACTGGGACGTCTCTTGAATGGGAATGTGATTTGTTCATTTGGCAGCTTGGACGGCTCAGTGGCTCTCTCTCAGAGCCGTATTAATCTAGTTACTCATGCGGACTCTCCCAGCAGCTACAGGAATCTGAGCGCGAGCGTTTCAGGCACAGCGCTCTTAACACACCTTCCTTACACAGTACCCGGTGTTGTCTCCTAATCCTGTCTTTCTGACTCTAGCTGTTATCTTTGCATTTAAAGAGTACCTGTGCAGTTCCACTCCTGCTGATTCCCTGGACAGTTTTCCACCAGATGACTTCATGCTCTGTACTGAGGTATAACTGTAGAAAGTACGGCTGTAGAATCCTGAGTGGTGGATGCACCTTTGTTGCTTAAATCAAATGATGCATTAACATCAGGCACACCATATGTGCCATTCATAGGTAATGCAGAAGCTGATTATTTCAGAATAATGTTATTAAATGGAATTTGATCTGCCTGAGCTTGTCTGCCTTTAGTGTTCAGATCATTCTTTAAGTGATCCAGACCAGTCTGTTCTTACAGGCAGCTGTTTTCTCAGCTGAAAGGAAAACTGGTTTGGGTATAAAAGTAGAGAGCTCTCGTTTTCTTCCTATTTTGGGACTAAATGTTGGCAGTGGATGTAAATCACTGTGGTGGAGGAAGCATTCACATCATTGACTTCAATAAATGTACTGATACGAACCTGAAACCCAAATGAGAACCACAGACTGTATAAAGGTGACTGTAGCCACTGTGACGTCACCCACTTTGTTCTGGCTGCAGCTATGTTGGTTTTGTGGAGTGCTAATCCACAGTCTGTATAGTAGTCTGTGTCTCTCTTTGCTCTCCTTTCTCTTTCCCTTCACCCCAAACCAGGCAGATGGCTGCCCCTCCCTGAGCCTGATTCTGTTGGAGGTCTCTTCCTGTTAAAAGGGAGTTCTTCCTTCCCACAGTCGCCAAGTGCTGCTCATATGGGATGGTCTGATTGTTGGGGTTTTCTCTCTGATACAGTCTTTACCTGACAGTGTGAAGCAGCTTGAGGCGTCTTTTGTTGTGAATTGGTGCTATGTTAATTAAATGGAATTGAACTGAAAGCATTGTTGCCTCACAGCAAGAGGGTCCGAGTTTGAATCCAACAGCCGGCCAGCTTGTGCGGGTTCTCTCCAGGTGCTCCGGCTTCCTCCCACAGTCAAAGACATGTGAAGCGGTTAGGTTCACTGGTGATTCTAAGCTGACCGTAGGTGTGAATGGTTGTTTGTCTGTCTGTGTTGGCTCTGCGACAGACTGGCGACCTGTCCAGGGTGTACCGCACCCCACCGCAGCTGGGATAGGCTCCAGCGCCCCCCTGGCCCTGGATTGGATAAGTGGAAGAAGATGAATGAATGAATGATTGAACTGAACAGTATAGTATGACACATACATACGTATCTGCTAATTAGTTCTAGTTAACAGACTAATCTCAACAGACTTAACACGCAGGTCTGAGAGAAACAAGCGCAGACAGAGCCAGTAACCAGTGGAGGAGAGTGGAGAAAGAAGGCAGACCATTACAGGCGTCAGGGAGCACTGTGGAGGATTTGGTGCCTTGCTCAAGGGCACCTTGGGAGTGCCTGGGGGTGGGGGTGAGCCGACATCTCTCCGGTCTTCAGTACGCCTCCATATATATGAGTCTGAGGTGAGTTAGAATATCGTCTCCAACTTCCACAGGTGAGTTTCAAACCAGCAGCCCTCACATTCCTAGACCAACAACAGACTGAGCCACTGCTGCCCCAAGTACACAAATTACACAAATTACTCAAATAACACACACACACACACACATACACACACACACACACACACACACACACCAGATTCTTTGCCAGTAGAATCACGACTCGCGTGTGTTGGAATAAAATCAAATAAAATAAAACAAAAACCATCATTTTTTAGTGAATCTAAGCAAATATTTAACCAAATATAAAGAGAAGTGCAAAAATAAGTCAGTGTAAAAACGCAGTGAAACAAAGGGCAAAGAAAGGAAACTAATGTGTCTCCTGGGGGAACGTCTCAGTGCAACAACAGTGCTTTGTGTTATATAACATGTCACAGTTTCAGTTCACTGGAAAATTGATAGTTTGGCTTTATTTAAAACAAACAAAGGCAATTTTGTTGCCTCATAAAAGTAAAGAAAACTGAAGAGCAAGTTAACTTATTAGTGGAATCAACGCGTACATTTGATTAGAGAATACCACAGTGAAAGAGGTCTACTGAATCTTAAAATAAAAACAGCTTATGTAACAGAAAAATTGAAGGTTTTAAGAATAAAATCAGTTTGTTTATAATATTTACCTCCCAGTTAAGAGGCAGAGATCCAGGTTTTGTGTGCTTTACACCACATTGTTAAAGGAACAGCAGCCCTGCAGTAATTATTTTCTAGAGTCAGTCATGGTGGCTTGTTTAACACTCTTCTTAAATTGCAGTCACTGAAAAATACTTTATACTTTGTACATCTACAAAGTCTGAAATAATGATCAAGTACTGCTACACTGAAGCCCTCTGTACTGGTCACTGAACATATTCTCTCTAGAAATGAATAAATATCAAAGGTTTACACAACTAGGAAGGGGGAAACAAGAATTTAAGTTAAATCCACTCAATTTAAATGAATTAAGGACATGTTTGCATTTACAGTGTGTAACAAATACAGTGGATTCTTGAAGGAAGAGTATGTGAAGAGTGTTCTGGAGGTGAAGAGAGTGTCAGACAGAATGATGACTTTGAAGCTGGAAACTGAAGGTGTGATGCTGAATGTTGTTAGTGCATATGCCCCACAAGTTGGATGCAAGTTAGAAGAGAAAGAGGAATTGTGGAGTAAGTTGGATGAAGTGGTAGAGAGTATTCCCAGGGGAGAGAGAGTGGTGATTGGAGCAGACTTCAATGGGCATGTAGGTGAAGGGAACAGAGGGGATGAGGAGGTGTTGGGTAGGTATGGTGTTAAGGAGAGGAATGTGGAGGGACAGATGGTAGTGGATTTTGCAAAAAGGATGGAAATGGCTGTAGTGAACACGTATTTCAAGAAGAGGGAGGAACATAGAG
>VUQH01037567.1:0-12171 GCA_015106775.1 Etroplus canarensis | reverse complement strand
CACCAACCCCCACCCCCCCCCCCCCCCACACACACACACACACACACACACAAAACACACACACAAAAAAAAAAAACAGCAGCGTGCCCGCGGTGTGTCGCATTAGTTGCCGCTCAAGGATGACTTGAAGTGGAAAATTGGTGGCAACGTGTTTGGCCAAGCGAAGACTGCGCGTAAATTCTGGCCGCCCTGCGGGTTCTTGGAAAGGAAACGGCAGGTTGAGGGTGGGCGGTGGGGGGTCTAAGAACATTTTCACACGTTTTAAGCCGACTTGCATGTGAAGTGCGTTGGGAGACAGGTTGGTGTGAGCGCTGCGCGCTCCGGATGCGTGCGTAACTGTGGATGGATGAAGCTCAAGCGGCTTCCCGTGATGTGAGCCAGGACGGTCCTCCTGTCCTGATGGCCGCAGGTCGCGTCGCTATTTCATTTCAATTTAAAAATAAAATAAAGAGGACTTACTTCCCCGGCTTGTGAGTCTCCGTGGGCGCGGACCACCGCTTTTTCCTACTTTTGTGTTTCCGGCATTCCCCGATCAGGATCAGGCACAGCACTAAAAGCAGGATCCTGGCGTAACGCGGCATGGTGACTTTAGAAGCCCAGCTGGGGGTCGATCGGGGCCGCCTTCGGTCCGCGTACGAGACGCCCCGCGAGCGGTAACATCTTCCTGTCAGAGGAGGCGTGTGAGAGTGGAGGGACTGTGGCGAAAGAGTGCGCCAGTTGCTTTGCAGAGAGAGACGGGATGGTGAAGTCTGATAAGCGCTCTGATTGGTCTTCAGACTCCAGAGGGGCTTTTTTTTTTTTTTTTTTTTTTCTCCCCTGGCCAGGAGCGCGCAGCATCAGGACCACATGCAGGGTCAAATTAAATAATCAAATACACAAACACACAAACATGATCCTGCTGAGGGGCTGGGGGTGGGTGGGCAGCCAGGTTGTCCTCAGAGAGCAAGAGAAAGACATGTTGGAAGGTGATGCTGCATGTTCCCACAGCAGCTCTGCCTTCTTTGGTTTCATCTCTGAATGAAAAGATCACACTTATTGTGGAGGGGAAGGAGAATGCTGATGAGCTCACATCTGTGCAGAATTTGTGATGTCATACGAGCGCTGTTGTGAGGGCTTTCTCCAGAAGCCTCTTCTATCAGAGACCATTTTCCACAGCAGTGCTCCTTCAGATGATCTGACATTTGCCCTCCATCATGAGTGTCGTTGTGAAAGCTGAAGAACATTGTGTTCTTCAGAGATCATCATGTATTATCCTGTCAGAAGGGTTTGCAGATTCAGAGATAAGATAACACCCCCTCTCCCATAAAAGAAGTTTTGAGGCTTTTCTGCCTTCATTTGTTGCTTTTTGGGGCTCATTATTTGATCTGCCTTTCATGTGACAGCTGAAACATTTCAGAAACTGAGAACTGCATGCCTTAATGGGGCTGCGAAAGAAACATGAAGGAAAAATATGACTTCAATTCCAGCAGTTTTGTGATTTTTTTCATTTTTTTAAAATAAAGAACTACTAAAATTAATATGTGTCCTGCTTAGATCTAGTTTTTGGTCAGCACATTATTATATTGTGTGCACTGGTAAAAATAAAGGTTTCTCTAAAGGTTTTTAAACTGACCGTATAGAAAAACCATTCGGGGTTTTCCAGAAAACCTTTCTTATTGCCAAAACCTTTAAAAACCTTTCTGAATTTGCCAACAAACCTTTGCTTAAAGGTTTTCTGTAACATTAAAAACGTCTCCACAGATAGCATTACCCATACATGGGACACTCGCCAATCAAAAGACATTATAAACAACAAAGTCCAAAATAGATTAAATGTTGATTGAGTTTATTGAAAAAAACAGAACTTTATATTTGTGATGTTTCTGTTCCAATGTGTAAATATAAAAATTGGTGATCACAGGTATACATGTTTATTCTACAATGAAAGAAATAAGCACTCTTACATTTCGTTGAGTTTCCTGGAAATAACATTGGAAATAAGAACCAAATATTGCAGCCAAACTGACATAAGATATATATATATATATATATATATGTGTGTGTGTGTGTGTGTGTGTGTGTGTGTATATATATATATATATATATATATATGCCCACAAGCCAGTATACTCCTAGTGCCGGTCCCAAGCCCGGGTAAATGGTGAGGGTTGTGTCAGGAAGGGCATCCGGCGTAAAAACGTTGCCAAATCAAATATGCGGACTCATAAGATGATCCGCTGTGGCGACCCCTAACGGGACCAGCCAAAAGAAGAAGATGAAGATATATATATATGTATATACATACATACATACATACATATATATATATGTATATACATACATACACACACACACACACACACACACACACACACACACATATATATATATATATATATATATATATAACAAATCCCCACTATGGGTGGTCTTTTTTGATCCTTCATGTTTGGGTCCTCTACCAGAGTCCTGGGACCTTGAGGGTTCTGTGCTGTGCCTTGGCTGTTCCCAGCACTGCGCTCTTCTGGACAGAGATTTCAGGTGTCGTTCCTGGAATCTGCTGGAGCCATTCTCTCAGTCTGGGGGTCACTGCCTCGAGTGTTCCTTCTCTTGTCCATTTGTGCCTTGCCCTTGTTCCAGTAACCCACTTTTCACCATGCAGTCCTGGTTCCCCAACAACTGGTGCAGACATTGTTGATCCGAGTGACGTCTGAGTTACTCTCTTCACTCTCATCGCGAATGTCCGAAGTAGGGGGGTAATGTGAGGGGGTCTTGTTGCATCATTGGGAAAAGTTTTGGGGGCTGCCAAAAACCGTTCCCACTATAGCGACCCCTAATGAAACTAAGCGAAACTAATACCTGCAGCACTCAGATGGTTTTTAGTGTCACAGAGAACCTTTTAAGACAGTGTATTTGGACATACAGGTTTTCCAACTCACAGAAAGCCTTCAGTTTGTCCAAGAACCTTTAAAAGAGCCTTTATTTTTAACAGTGTTTGGGGTACAGTGCTGTGCAAAAGTCTCGCAAAAGTCATTTCTTTAAATTTTGCTTCCCAGGAGCCAGACTTCCTTGTATTTATAAGCTGTCTTGAGAAATAGTTCTCCAGGCTTTTCAAAGGCTTTCAAAGCTTTTTCTCTGGTCTTTGGCTGCTTTTTCACTAGTTTTCAGTCCAGTCTTTGAACCTGACCATTTTAAAAGGAAAGCTTTTTGTTTCTTAAGCCATTTGACACTTCACAATTGGTTTCCAAATACATCTTGATGATGCACTGGGATACATCTTCATCAAGGGTTTCAGGTCTTTCAACATCACTAAGGTGACACAGCCAGGGCTGAGCAGGTCCTGATTTGCTTCCCAGCAGCAACAAGTCAAGGATCTCCCCTCTTTAACCAAAGCCACCTTGTGGCGTGTTCTGCAGCTTCAGTGATGCTAAGGCTGGCTCTCTTCTTTTCCGCTCCGTTTGCTCCCAGCCTCATCAATGCTCTGCAGAGAGAACAACACAAGAAGCCTTGACAATTCACTTCAACGGCACATCAAGCGGAGCTTTGGCATTCTTCCACCAGACCTACATACTTATCTAGTTTCCTCTCATGAACTTCCTCCATATGTTCTTTCCAGGGGACCCTGAGTTTCCATAGGACGACCTGTTTGGTGGAGTCTGAGAAGATGATGACATCAGGTTGGGGGTGTTGTGAGGGTGATGTGCTCTGGGAACTTGAGTCGTTTACTGATGTCCACCCTTAGCTGCCTGTCTGGGGCTGTGGAGAGCGAGCTCAGTCTGAGCTGTGAAGGAGGGCGACTCTTGCCGGCTTTAAGAAAAGGAATGTTGATCTTTCTCAGGTAGAATGTGCTGGATTTGATGGCTGTGCTGACCTCTCTGCAACTGCCTTCAGCACCTGGTCATGATGCCAGTGGTAGCGACCATCAGCCAGTGCCTTTGGAGAGCTGCTAAGGAGGTGCTTTAGAGTTCCTCTCCCCCCACACTGAGGACAGGAAGGGGACTCTGACTTGCTCCATGTGTTAAAGGTTTGTGGGACTTGGTAAGGTGGGAAGCTCCTCACTGGCTGCTCTGAAAAAGTTGGACTGCTGGACCCAGAGATGGTGAAACAAAACTTTTTTCTACTTCCCCTCCTCTTATTACAAGGGATCTGGACTTTACTAGCTGGAACTCCATCCATGCCTATTAAATGAGTTTTTCCAGCCCTTGTAAAATCCACCTGCTAGCAGGGACTGAAGTTGTTGTAACTGTCAGGTCATCTATGTATGCTCTAATTGGGGGTGGCCGCACATCTGTTTCTTAAGCTACCTATCATTGACCCGTTAATCATTCAAGCATAAAAAAAGAGACCTAATACAAGGGATGAACCAGTGTTAGCAACTTAGCAAATAACCCATTTTAAATTGTACTTTATGCACTTTGTTAACAGCAGCCTGTCACAAAAACAAATCATTTGTTCCAATTTCTTTTGTTGAAGCTATGAAAATGCCAAAGAACACTGTTTGGCAGGCATAAAGTAGTATTTTTGCACCAACAAAGTAGTTCCAGACAGCTATCAGCTAAAAAACTTGGTATGTCTTGGCATGATGGAATGTTGCTCATACAGCACTTTTCTACTCTGAGCACTCAAAGTGCTTTTTACTACAAGTCTCATTAACCCATTCATACAGCATTCAAACCACAGGATCAAAACCCCAGCCTTCGTGTTGGAAGACAACCCACTCTACCTCTTGAGCCACAGCTGCCTGATATGTTGAGCTTGTCCTTAAAGATTTTGAGCAATCTGAACAAATGGAGGAGAAATGAAGGATTGACAGGCCTTTGGGGGAGGAATGTTGTCCCATTCTTGTCTGATACAGGATTCTAGCTGCTCCTGGGTCTTTTTTGCTGTGTTTTGCTTTTCATGATATGTCAAATGTTTTCAGCTGGCGATAGGTCCAGACTGCAAGCAGGCCAAGCCAACACCTGGACTCTTCTACTACGAAGTCATGCTGTTGGAATTGCTGCAGTATGCAATTTAGCATTGTCTTGCTGAAATATGAAAGGCCTTCCCTGAAAAAGACATCCTTTGTTGGGGAGCAAATGTTGCTCTAAAACCTGTATATACCTTTCAGCATTGATGGTGCCTTTCCAGATGTGCAAGCTGCCAGTACCATAGGCACGAATGCACCCCCATACCATCAGAGAGGCAGGCTTTTAAACTGAGCGCTGATGACAAGCTAGATGGTCCCTCTCCTCTTTAGTCCAGAGGACCCAGCATCAGTGATTTCCAAAAGGACCACAGAACAGTTTTCCACTTTGCCTCAGTCCATTTTTAATGAGTTTTGGCCCAGAGAAGATGGTGGGGTTTCTGGATCACGTTCACATACAACCTGCATCACAGACAGTGATTTTCAAAAGTATTCCTAACTCCAAGCATCTCCATGACAGAATCATGCCTGTTTGTAATAAAATGCTGCCAAAGGGCTCGAAGATCACAAACAAACAAGACTGGCTTTCTTTTGATGATATTATTTGCTGTAGATGATGGAATATTTAAAGTCTGTTCCATTTTACATTGAGGAACATCTTTTTCTAAAACTCTTCCACAGTTTGTGACACAGTTTCTGGCAGACTGCTGAACCTCTGCCTATCTTTACTTCTGAGAGACTCTGCCTCTCTAAAGTGTTTGTCATGGTCTTGAGTTTTTGTAGTTTGGATTTGACTGTTTTTGAGTTCTTTTATGCTTTTTCAGTTTCTGTGTTGTTTCAGGGTTTTGATATTCTTGGTTTTTAATGTTCTGTTTTGCATCCTTTGGTTACATATCTATACTCTACTGAGACTTGCCCAGGTTTAGTTATTTTATTCTTTCGATGTTTCCTGCTGTGTTCCTGTCATTTGTCAAGTTGTCTTGTGTCATGTTCGAGTGATGTTTCCTGTTTTACTTTGTAGCCAGTCTGGTCTTGTGTACTACGTTCAGTTTTACTTCATACCCTTGATTGTTGCCACCTGAGCCCCTCTCCCTCCTGTTTCCTGTTTGCTCCTTTCTCTGTGTATTTATACCCCTGCCTTCTTTTGCTCTGTGTAGTGTCGTCAATGTTGCTTCGCTGCTCCTTGTCGTTTTCTGCTTATGTTCTTTGTTTTAACAGAACCTTTTTGGCAAAATAAAGCCCTGTTTAAGTTCAACTCTTTTGTAGTGGTGGGCAGGTGAAGCCTCGTGAAGCTTTAAGTCTTTCCTTCTATTTGTGCTGAAAAAGATTCAAAGCTTCGAGGCTTCAGTCTAGGAACAGTGACATCTGGTGGCCAACTGAAGCCATAGCAACCTCTAAAGAGCATGACTGAAGCGCTGACACTATTTCAATCGCGTATCAGCAATAAAAGTTCAGAAAACACTGTGTGGTCATTTTAATCTGCTGTTTTTCTGTTCATGTATACTAATTATTGCATCATCATCATCAGTACACATTCAAATTAATTATGTTTGTTGTTAGAAGACACTTAGTTGTATATCTGGTGCAGTGTCTAAGTTCTTTGTTTAAAGGAATAAGACATTTGATTAAAACAAAACCTTAATATGTGTGGACTCTAAAAACATTGCAGATTAAACTAAACAATAAAAAAAGACAGAATATGATGGGTAAAATGTTGGGTTAGGTTAACGTAGAAAGCCTTATTTAAAAAAATGGACTAAAAGTCTCCACAAACAGCAAGAGCAGAGATCCTTCCTCCTGCAGCTTTGTGACTGATTCTGGTGTTTGGATGAACACCAAAACAAGGTGGCAACTTGTGGGGTCCATCAGGAATGTTTACTCAACCCAGCATTGTTGAAGAATAATGTTGCACCTTATACACCAATCAAAACACACTGAAACACTCTGGGCCAATGAAACGCTTCAAAGCATTTTGAACCACTGAAGCACAAAGTGAACCCATGATGACGTCCGAAGCCTCAAACATTACAGGTGTGGCGTTATGATACACGCTCTGACACAGTGCTTCGAATCACTCCGCTTTAGGGAGAGCGACACAAACTCAGAAGCTTCCGTATCGTTTGCCCATCACTACTCTTTTGGCTTCCTGCAGTCCTGACACTCTTCACTTAATGGCAAATCACGACAGTGCTCTTTTTATACCCAGTCACATTAGTGGCCTGTTGCCAATTAATGTATTTAGTTGCAACATGTTCCTCCAGCTGTTTCTTTTCAGTACCTCTTGCTTTTTCCAGCCCTTTTCGGTCTTGTTCCACCTTTTTAAAATACGTTGCTGCCATCAAATTCAAGATTTCTTTTTTTATGGAAATGACTCACTTTTAGGATTTTGTGTGTTTTCCTCTCTTCTTTGGTTTATGAGATTTGCAAATCATTGTATTGTGTTTTTATTTATATTTTATGCAAAGTCTTGACCTTTTTGGTACTGGGGTTGTAGTTTAGACATATTACACTGATCAAACTTTAATTCCTAGAAGATGTTTTTCCTTAAAACCTTGCAATGTGAGCATAAAGTATTGCCTGGATCACAGTCAGTCACTGGAGCAACAGACGACACTGAACAGAAATTTCACAGCAACTGGATGTTCCCCTCTAAAAATTCTGTAAAATGAGTAAAAGGGAGACGCCATCTTGTGCAAAACGGAAAAATTGCCACGAGCTGAACAGGCAATGAAGCGAAAAGAGCATCCAATGATCCCGAGACCCTCTGTGATGCAGGCCCCCTCTGCATGCTCAGACTGAAAGGATTTTGAAACATATTTACACAAACGCAGGAAGTCAACTAGATAAGCAGGCGATGCCACCCCAAGCAACTGTTCCTGAGACAGGTACCATTTTAAAAATAAACTGTGGATCAATAAGTAAAAGGGACACAGACTCAAAAATACTGATTTCACTGATCATAAGAGGGCACAGTGTTTTCAGCTGAAAGTCTGAGACATGCACACCACTCATTGCTTGCCTCACAGTAGCTATACATAGTCACGATCACTACAGGTGGTGCAGATTACTCCCCAGTGCATATATTAGGAAATGTGACAAGACAGGGGTGTCTAAATGTATTTTGAACACATTAGGAGCTGCAATAAACCGATGCAGCGTCAGGAATATTTAAAGTCAACAGCAATACTAAATACTACATGTAGGATATGTTGGTATAATAAGACTGAATAAAAATATGACACATGGCAAACATATTCTCTCATCTATGTGATTTTATTTTCTGTTCATATCCCAGTACACCAGCTGTGGGCACAAAGACTGAAGAGACAGGTATGGAGAGATTCTGAGAATATGCATATTTATAAGAAAAAACAAAAAACCACTGGTGCCTTTCAAGCAGTACCTGGACATATGCAGGTATAAAAGATGTTGCTCGAAGAAGAAAAGGACTACAGAGACAAATTTGTTCCCCTCAACAGGTAGGCTGCCGAGACTTCCACTGAGCTATCTGTATGCTGCCAAGATGCTCCACATGTCAAAAAGCTGTCAGCTAAGATGTGCAAAAAATGAATTTAAATTGCTTCCCTGTTCCTCTGAGTCTCATCAGACTGATAAACCCCCACTCAAGGTAAATCAAAGAGGGTAAACATTTGTGATGGTGTGTGTGCGTCTATTTATACAACCAGGGGGGATGTGTGCACACGGCTTCACAGAATGCAATGCAAACAAGAGATTAATACAAAGGGACATGGTGTGAATACCATGATAATGCAGGGGGGGTGGGGGTGGAGAGAGAAGTGGCGAAGGAGCAAAGATATAAAAACAAATGAAATTACAGTGCTCACAGAACGACTTCTAGGTGGAAACAAATTAAATCTGCTGCAGGTATGGAAGCCATATCAGATGAGGAATCCAGTGAGTCGTAACTGGGGTGGTAGTAAGCACTTGGTTGCAGGTTTGGCAGACTTTCTGAAGACCATGTCTTGTTTACTGGGGCAAATAATCCTTAAAATTATCTCAGCAGTAAACGCTGCCGTGGTAATAAGAGTTCAAAGCTCCGATGCCGTTCTTCAGGATCAGTCTTACAGGTCTGCTAGGAATTATTACGCTGCAGACTCTATTTTGGTGGTAGCACAACAACCATGTGACACAAACGATGCAGCAAAAAAAGCAGGGAGACTTCTGGTGTAATTAAGCGCCACATGTCACAGAATCCAGGCGTGTCCGGAGCAAACTCTTCACATTAGTGATCTGATGCTTCTGTCTCCAACAAAGCTCCAGGAATTCCATTAAATAGGTTAAATGATTAACACACAATTTCCACTACACTCCGAGTATTATATGCATTAAAACACCTTTAAATAGAAATTTCAATATAATCACACACCCTGTTTTGTGATCACACTGAAACCATCAAGTCTGGATGCTGCGTAAAATGTAAATATGAACAGAATGCAGCGACTGATTTAAACTCCATACTTGAACGAATACAGTACAAACACAGCATAGCAACTGATGAAGCTGAAAAAATATGACATAAGATTTCAGCTGCTCAGCAGTTCCGAGGCTTCCTCTCCGTGGTTTTGTTTCTTCGTGCTCACTGAGTCTGCTCTGCAGACGTGCCAGTTCAGCCGTGCTGTTACAACATGTGCAGAATACGGTTTGTTATAATAATTTCCCCCTGGGATTAATAAAGGATTCGGATTCGGATTCAGGGTCTTGTTGAAATAAGCAAGGTAATGTTTATTCTTCGAAAATCATGTGCACTAGTGTGCTGTACCATCACAAGGGCCTTCTCTTCTTTAGCCTGCAGTTCAACGCCCAGACTTTTTTTTTATTTTTTATCCTCGCAAGCCCCTCCCACCCTCCAGAGGGGCTTGCGAGCATACATTGCTCCTGTTTACATCATTCAGCAATGATGACACCTTCACAGACAGCAGGTTTCCGGTATCAAATTTAAAATGAGTATGAATTTATTGTAAATCAAGTTTAAAAAAAAAAGTTTTCAGTTTAAATGTGTGAAACTGTTTTTGTACTCAGTTAAGTTTACAGAGGAACATCACAATGATCACGGAACAGGGTATACACAACAAGTACTGGTGAAGCACTCACTGTCTATACATTAATATGCTGTATTATATTCAGCTTTATACATAATGTTCTATCGTACTGTATTTGGATTATTAATTATTTAGCTCCATTCATTTTATTTCTATTTTATTGTAATTTTTTTTTTACCCTATTACCTTTGATTTGTCTCACTGTATTTAATTTTACTGATCAATATATGCACTCGTTCACGCTGTTGTTACAGGTTTTGTTTTATTTCTGCTGCTGTAAGATTTGGGCTAAATAAAGAAGATCTTTTCTTATCCAGCGAGCGCAACAGATATCTTAGACTGAATGGAAAGCTTCAGCTTCAGTCCATTCAGTTCCTGCAGTCGATGTTGATAAATCTGTAGCCTTTGATTTAAAAGTTGCTTCCCCCACCCACGCATACACCCCTCTACTAATATCAGTCAGAATTATTGGAAACACACACACACACACCCAAACTCGCTTTGTGCCTGCTGTTGGCTTTAAACCATTAAAACAGAGACCTGTGTGTTGTGACTGAGCTGACCTGGCAGGAAGTTAAAATGCATCATCAAGCCATTACTCCACATACAATTTGTGTAGATGCTTTCTTGATTAAATAATTGAGACAACAATCCTTCCTAATTCGATGTAATTGACATATTATATTACAAAGCTAATTAAATAATGGGAACAATCAGCAGCCGTAGGATAGACAATTCTGCAGAAGGGGACGTGCTATGTGTGGCTGCTGAACAAATCACAAAAAACAAAGCTTCCCGTTCTTAAAAAATGCATGACGCTCTGGAAAATAAAATTCACATTGATTAAAAGACACCCCAGAGGTGTTGTGATGAGCAGAGGAATGAAAGTTCCCCTTAAGTGGAGAGAATGAGCCCTCGGCTGACGAGCAGAGAGGGCAGGTAAAGTCAGCGTCAGCCACTGCCTCAGCTCTGGCTCCTCTTCAGCTGGTCACAGTTCTGCGGGTGTGGTAGCAGGAGGGGCTGACGAAGGAGAGAGGTCACAAATCGTAGTCAAACTTGTACTCGTGCGCAAGGTAGATCCTGCGGAAGATGAGCGCAGCCAAAGCCAGCGCGAGCACCGCGATGAGGACCGCAGAGCCTGTGTGGCTTTCATCCTGAGGCTGGTGATAAGCTGGAGCGAAAGCCGCTCTGCTGGCCGGCGCCTCTCTGCCCTCTCTTTGGCCCTGCTGGCTGTGCTGCTGGGCGCGACGCTGCCTGGGGCTAAGAGGACGACCGGGACTGGTGGAGGTGGTGGTGGGGCTCTGGGACGTCTCTGCTCCTGTGGCTGGAGACACCTCCGCCTGTGGAGAAGGATGGCACGGGGATCATTACTGAGCTAAAGACATTAGTTATCTAATCAGTTACATTTCTGTCCTCTTGACTTGCTCTGGCGTGTTACAGTTCAGCTGTCTTGCCAACATACAAGCATGCATGTGTTCAAAGTTCATATATTTTACAGAGCTTTCCCTCTGAACTTTTAACATCTTGTTCTTTTGTTTCTTCTGGCCTTCACCCACTTTAAAGATAACTTCCAGCATCTACGTTCTGGCCTTTCTTCAGGTCAGGCAGCACTGGCATTACTTACATCTCAGCTACAACAAATCTATCAGTTTGTTGAATCATGAGGACTTTTTTTTTTTCTTAGGGACAAGGGAGAGTGCATAATAGACGACATGCACACATGACAAAAAGCAAAGCAAACTCATTTATTCCAAGAAGAAGAAAAACAGCTTCAGGTGGGTTTAACAGATGCAGCAGGACTGTAATTTACTCGATTATTAACGTACTGACTTTTATCTCCAGCTCGCCTTTCTGTGTAAATCTCACCCTAAAGCAGCTTTCATTTTAAAATAGCCAATCACACAGCACAGCTGGCGTCATTAAACCGTATTCATGCCGATTCTGTCAGACAGTGACATCATCACGCAATAACGAGCTTAACAGCAGGGCAGCTGACACCTTGAAAATGACGGCTGGTAAAAAGAATTAATGAAAGAAAAAAAAATTATGCTAATGAGATCAATAACATCTTGAGTTCGGCTGCATTAAACACAGCAAATCGTCTCCGGCAGCTATAACGGCTCCGGAAGGCATCACAGCCATAAGTGGCTCCGCACAAAAATATTTGATAAACATTTAACCAGCATTCATGAGTTTAATCGCTTTAAATGTGAATATTTCCAACCC
>VUQH01037566.1:15116-39302 GCA_015106775.1 Etroplus canarensis | reverse complement strand
GCAAAAGGTCCCTGGTTTGATTCCACGTGAGGACACAAGCCCCTCTCACCATGGAGGGTTGCGTCAGGAAAGGCATCTGGCGTAAAACCTCTGCCAGATTACCAATGTGGATTAATCCGCTGTGGTGACCCTTTGGTGAAGAATACACCAAGTATATTGTAGCAATTCAGACAGCTACGATATTGTTGCAAAATTTCTAAACTGGTACCCCGACGAGGTGTGTACAAAGTCTTGCAAATCATTACAACAATTAACAAATTCAAATCACGAAGTACAGGCTGTTTCAAAAAGGTGGAGCCAATTTCAATGTGGTGTATTTACTGATAGCGACATGGGACACTTACACGAAGTGGCAAATGGTTAGCAGCGCCTAGTCGTGGTCTTTTAAAACTCTATGCCCCTCCTTTACATGGGCGGTTCGTGGTTGCAGAGATGTAGTGATTTCAAATCCGGTCCATTTTTTTTGTGACACGTTCGGGTTCATTAGGAACCAAATTTGCGTTGACTGTTAATCACTTTCACATGTGTAGGATCGGGACTTGTGCAGGCTTACCGCTGTCACGGTGCATGTTTTAACCAAACCCACAATGAGTTCCTGAACTTAATCAAGAAGTCCTTAGTGCCTGAATCTAAAAAGTGAAGGGGGAGAAACTTGACGTCGGCATTTTTGAGTGATCCCTTGATGAAGCTGTAATGGACTGAAACTGAGTATGTGTAGCAAGACTAAGTTTGCTTAGATGTCCCTGTGACAATAGAAATAAATATTGAGGCCCTCTCCACATTCTTTTAGAGGCTTTAGAGTAACTGCCAAGCAAGGTTTCAGAGCTGGCTGCCAAGCAGCAAATCTTCCTTCTAGAAGGACTTTGGAATGATCTCATTTTGCAGGCAGGCAGCGTGCTATGTGGAGAACGCAGATACGGGCTTTATTTGAGGAGCTCACAGAATATGAGCTCCAAAGTGGCATGGCAGACGATCAAACAAGGAAGCGACTCAGGCAGCCTCTGCCTGACTTCCCACATGGTCGTCCTCTTGCTGTGGAATATCAGAAACAATAGTTGCACAGGTTCCCTTTATTTAATTCCTTTTATTGCCAACTTGGTCCTCTGTACCAGCATATTTGACCCTCACTACTTCTCTGACCCCTGTTGACCCTCCCTGGTTAGATTGTTCTAAAGAACATTCAAACAAGTGGCCTTACAGTGATCCTGCGCTTCTGATTGGTGTGCCACTAATTCGGTGGCTTTGTGTTTACACCTGAGGATGAGAGCGTGACTGTGTGGTCAACAGAGTACATGCCTTTGTACACGCACGCAATCCCCTGCCTCCCAGATGCCTAGCAATGAGACGTATGGTTCCAGCCAGTGTGCGATGCGGATTACAGGCTGTTTGTGCCTGCCCAGCATTAGCCCACTGGGTATCTAGGATTGGTGTCAACAGGTTCTCGTAAGGCCCAATAAACATGTGGCAAGGAAAAACGGCAGGGGATTTTTCTGCTGGTTCTCGCTCCATCTCTTCACGTTATTACCACAATTACTGTCAGCAGACATAACAAGGGTTCTTGAGATGCTCTGCATTGTGAACTATGGTGTGTCAGAGTGATTTACATTCACTATTACGCCAAGGAGTGCAATTAGTCAGCAACGACACTACATGAATGAACATTCTACGTGCTGTAACAGGCCGTGGCTGCAGTGGAATTTCAGGATATGAGGATGGAACAGGCTGACAGTTTCCTTTTGAGTCACATCAGGCATTTACTGCTAGGCAGTGGGGGTTATCCTACAGGTACGCTATATGGACAAAAGTATTGGGCCAGCTACAGGCACTTTGATGAGGCATTAATATGAAGTTGGTTGCATCAGGAAGGACATCCAGTGTAAACCCCCTTGGGGAAAATACAAGGGAGCACCCCTCTGCAGCTATGACACCTTCCATTCTTCTGGGAAGGGTCTGGCTCTCAATCTTTGTTCTAATTCCTCCCAAAGGTGTTGCATTGGGTTGAGGTCAGGCCTCTGTATGGGTCAGTAAGGCTCTTCAATACCAAGCTCATTCAACCATACCTTTATAGAACCTGCTTTGTGCCCTGGGGCACAGTCATGCTGGAAAAGGGCCTTCCCCAAACTCGTCCCATCAAGTTGGAAGCACAAAATAGTTGAAAATGTCTTGGTTATCTGAGAGATTAAGATTTCCCTTCACTAGAACTAAGGCGCACAGGCCAACCCCAGAAAAACGACCTCATAGCATTAGCCCTCCTGCACCAAACTTTACAGTTGGCACAACGCAGGCAGGTAACGTTCCTCTGGCATTTACCAAACCTCAGTCATCAGACTGCCAGATAGAGAAGTGTGACTCGTCAATCCATAGAACACATTTCCACGTCTCCAGAGTCCAGTGACTGCGTGCTTTACACCCTCCTCATGCTTGACATTGTGGTTGGTGATGTACAGTAAGGCTTGCCTGCTATGATGTACAATAAGGCTTGCATGCTGTGCAGCTGCATGGCAAAGGAGGTTTGGAACTGCACTTATTGAGTCAGCAGAGCACTGGAGGCTTATACGCACTATGCCCTCAGCAACCTCGCTCTGTGTGTTTACTCAGTCTGTCACTTCATGCCTGAGTTGCTTTAGTTCCTACAGTAAATGTTTCCACTTTGCAATAATACCACTCACAGCTGATCGAGGAATATCTAGAAGGGATGAAATTCCACAGACTAACTTTTTGCAACGGTGGTATCCTATTACAGCACCATACTCAAATTTAGTGAGTTCCTTAGAACGACACATTCTCTCAAATGCTTGTAAAGGCAGTGCGTATGGCTAGCTGCTTGCCTTTTCTACACCTGATGGCAATGGGACTGTATACACTTGAAATCAAGGATTGATAGGTGTAGCCCAATAAATTGAAGGGAAATCTTATTGCTTCTGCTTACCAAGACATTTTGGACAATTCTATGCTTCCAACTTTGTGGGAGCAGTTTAGGGAAGGCCCTTTTCTGTTCCAACATAACTGTACCCCAATGTAGAATGCAAGCTCCATAAAAGGCATGGTTGGATGAGTCTGATGCAGAAGAACTTGACTGGCCTACACAGAGCCCTGACCACAACCCCATCAAACACCTTTGGGATGAACTCTTACGGCCGATATCAGTGTCTGACCTCACAAAATCTCTTCTCACTGCTTGGCCAGGTGGGACTCACTTTTAGGCTAAATGGGAGCCATATGATTGAGCTGTAGCGCTGGTTTTATGAGTGTGTAGAGTAGTGGGTGATGGCTCTTTACTGATAGTGCCTCAGGGCAGAGGCACACATGATGTCACAGACTTTACAGACTAATCAGTGCTTCTGACTGACAAATGATCATTTCTAAATGCAGAATTGCTTAACATGTCCTCGGATGTCAAAATATGCAAATAGAATGCACAGACACACGAATGAAGCTTGCTTTTGTGACTGTCTGTGGGTGGCTGTTTGATGCATGTGAATGAATCCACAGTGTACCTCTGTGTTTTTATGCGCATGAACTGAATGGAGCTTTCATAGTGGGCACCCCCCCCACCACCAGCCTCGCCAAGGAAAATGGAGACTCGGGCGTGTGCTTTGCAGTCAGCGTCAGTGGAAAATCTCCTCACATGAAGCTTTGTGTGATGCACAAGATCTCCTGTCTCTGTCTCAGGGTGAACCTCGTGGTTTTACTTTTGTTCATTCGGCCACGTAAATAAAAGTAAACCCTCCAAAAAACAGGTGCTTAAGCTGAGGTAACCTGCTGGCCCCGAGGGGATTAACGCGCTGATCGCCAATTCCAAAATCTCTGGTTCTCTCAGCACCCGCTTGCTTCCTGCCATTCCTCTGAGTGGGTTCATGTTCTTTAATTATTATTTTGAACAAAAAGTATGTAGTGTAGTGTGGAGCATGCGGTGTTGATATGAAGCTAAAGTCGGGGTTTTATATTTTCCACTTGCACTCCAAGTTCACATTTGTAGCCAGATGGCCCGTGTTGATTGTGGCTTGGCTGCTGGGTTTTCCACATGTTCCCACAGAAGGGAAAACACTTCCAGAGGTGCAGATATTTAGCTTTCAAGTGCTGGAACGTGAAGAGAGAGGATCCACCGCTGGATCCGCCTCTGCTTCAAAGAGAGGCCGATTGGAGCTGTTTAAATGTCATGATGAGCAAATAACAGCTCATTTGCAGGCCCGTTTTTGTTGTTTCTCGCTCAGATGAGACCTAATTTGATTCTGACAGAAGACTGGGGTCAGATAGGCAGATCATTTCAGCAGCGCGTGTTGTGCTGCATGTCAGATAGGTAAGGGTAATGAGTGCGCATTTTCAAATAGGCTCATAACGGCAATTAAGAATGCTAAATCAGCTTGAAATGAAGAAGAGATTGCTGATTATTGCTTTATTGATATAATTTCGACCTGCCTGACTACTACATTCCTGGAATGTGAAACGATATGTTGATATGTTCGTTGTTTCTAAAAACCCAGAAAAATATGTTGTTTGGAATGAACTGGCACAAAATTTTGATTTCATTGTGGACATGATGATTTTGGCACCTGCTGGAGTCGGCATCGAAACTTGAAGCCCAGTGAAATGTGAACTGAAAAGACATGCTGCAATTACTGTTTAATTAAAGGACACTTATTAGTTTCTCTTCCAGCTCCCCCAGAATAGCTTTGCATGATTTCCAGTACAGAAAATTTCATTCCTTCCAGAATATTCCACAATCAGCTGTGAGTGGTATTATTGCAAAGTGGAAACATTTACTGTAGGAACTAAAGCAACTCAGCCACCAAGTGGCAGACTACGTAAAATTACAGAGCAGGGTTGCAGAGTGCTGAGGTGCATAGTCGATAAAAGTCATCAATGCTCTGCCGACTCTGTAACTGCAGAGCTCCAAACCTCCTCTGGCATTAACATCAGCACAAAAACTGTGTGCCGGGATCTTCACCTCCAGTAGTCTGAGTTTGGGTTTGATGAATGCCAGGAGAACGCTACCTGCCTGACTGCATTGTACCAACTCTAAAGTTTGGTGGCGGAAGGATGATGTTATGCAGCTGGTTTTCAAGGGCTGGCCTGGGCCTCTTAGTTCCATTGAAGATGAGACATTTTGGACAATTCTATGCTTCCAACTTTGTGGGAACAGCTTGAGGAAGGCCCTTTTCTGTTCCAACATAACTGTACCCCAATGCACAATGCAAGCTCCATAAAGGCATGGTTGGATGAGTCTGATGCAGAAGAACTTGACTGGCCCACACAGAGCCCTGACCTCAACCCCATCCTTTATCATTGGGATGAACTGGAATAGCAATAATGAGCCAAAGCCTCTGGTCTGACACCAGTGTCTGGTCTCACAAACGCTCTTGTGGATGAATGGACAACAATTCCCACAGGCACACTTCAAAATGTTCCCATAAGAGCAGAAAATGTGGAAGAACTTGACTGGCCTACACAGAGCCCTGACCTCAAGCCCATCAAATGCCTTTGGGATGAACTCTTATGGCCAACATCGGCGTCTGACCTCACAAAATCTCTTTTGGATGAATGGGCAAAAACTCCCACAGCCTGCCCAGAAGAGTGGAAGCTGTTATAACTGCCAAGTGGGGACGACTTCATATTTTTAACAATGGAGTCCGTAAACACTCCGGTAGGAATAATGTGTAGGTGGCCCAATACTTTTGCCTATAAAGCATATCTTACCAAAACTATGATCAATCAGGTTCCCTGAAAATTATCACAGTTTAAACTTTTCTTTAGCATCAAAGTAATGCATTTTTGCTATGGTTCCATGTCACCATAGCTAATTTGGTGTCAGAATGTCACGGTCTTGTGGGGGGAACTCATTAGATGATTTTGTGTGAAGAAATTAGTTCTTGAATATATTAGTTCACTGTAGGGATGGCAATCAGTTCAGTCGACTACGGTGATGATCTCTTTCCACCCAAAAAAATGTCATGTTGTTTTATGTGTTCAGGTAACCCTGGGCAAGAGAAGGGAGGCACGCTAGGAAGGAGTGCCCCTAACTGGCAATCACGTAGAAAGCAGCAGGTCCTGTCAGGTCGTTCAGTTGCCTGCTTGGCAGGTATTCCAAAGTTGTACTGATTCCCTTAGACAGAAAAACACGATGGTCTTCTGGGAATTCTTGCCGCTGGGAGTCCAGCTGAGATGTCGGTAGGATTTTTTTTTTTTTTTTTAACAACAGCACTGTAGTCATCAGTACATCTCAATCTACTTTTTCAACCCACTAGTCCCGAACACTGGTTTAAAAAGTGCTTCTGGGGACATGTGGTGCTCACTTCACTAAAAAGCTCATGACAGATGCTTGAGATTGAGGCCCAGAGGAGTATTTTGATGAGAATGATGACTGGAAGGGACTACACAACAAAATGGCCCTTCCTCTTCCTTCTGATTTATTGTACTTTCTACCTTCTCGTGCTTTAAAACAATCGCCTCTTCTCCATTTCCATGACGTCCATATTTTTTTTTTTTTTTTTTAGCTCAGGGAAGTAACTTCTGCTGACTGTCCAAATCATATTTCACTGAAATGGAAAGTTGCTGTGAGATCCCGGTGTTCTTCCCAGACACGAATGAAACTAATCCTTTCAACCGTGCTGAGATCATATATTAGAGGTCCTTCAGGGTTGCTCACCACTCGCGCATGGATGAGGCCGGTTAACACCCCTGCGCCTAAAGATAAGGCACTTACTGCACTTACTCAGTCATCAGCTCACTCATCATGAAGTTCACTGTCAAATGAATGAATCGGAAGCATTTACAAGCAATTGTAGTAACGCCTCCCACGGCCTCTTACATGAGCTCTTTTGCCATTCGTGTGCGGTTACGATTATGTTTGAACGCCACCCAGTCTGTGCGCTCTGATTCATCGTGTTTTGGATCATTTGCTTAGTCTCCCCTTTTAGGCGTCCTGGAGCAACAAACTTACGTGACTTAAGTAGACCGTGGAAAAAGGAGGGGCCCCTCTGCAAGGAGATTTGTAGAGGAAGCGCCGGTTCAGAAGGTTAGCAGCGGTCACGTTCGAAGAGGAAGCTTTCGAGGTGAGGTGAATGATCTCTAGGGGAGGATGAGCAAGCCAGAGGTCCTTTCATCAGTTTGAGGATATATTAAGGCAGAGAGTAAGCATTTTCAGTGGCCCCTGCTTGACCTCTTCTTGGCCGAGCCCTTTGAGCAGATCAGGCAGATTCCGCTTGAGTCTTCCTATTCAGCCTGTGCTGTTTCGAATGACCTTAAAGGAACGTCGCTTCTTTCCCGCTTACTTAACTGGCAGTGTATATGTTGGTATGCATGTTGGGGCTGTCTGTGCTGCTCATTGAGACTAATATTGACAGCTTGGCCAGCTGGGGCTCACTTTTAGTCTAATTACTAATGCTACATCGAGGTACAGGACAAAATGGGCCTGGCGACATAGATTGGAAATGCAAATGGGGTCTTTAAAGGCTTTAGGAGTGGGTTTCACAGAGCATGATTGAAAGTGGCCATTTCAAAGACCGCATCAGCAAATTTGTGTAACATAAATTATGCTGATTGACTTGAACATGTGGTAGAGATTGCTTTGTGGAGTATTAAGGATTATTATTGCTAAATGGGAGCCATACGAGTGAGCTGCAGCACTGGTTTTATGAGTGTGTAGAGTGTGTAAGCTCTATTCCTGATACTGCCTCAGGGCACAGGCACACATCTGACATACAGTAATACCTCATGGCATTTCTTGAGCTCCGGAGAATTGAATGGAGATCTGGTGACTCTCCAGTTTTAGATGATTTGACTTTCGTGGCGTGGCGTGTTATCCTGCTGGGAGCAGCCGTCAGAAGATGGGCACACTGTGGTCATAGAGGGGTGGACATGGTCAGCAACACTACTCAGGTAGGTGACATCTAAATGATGCTCGGTTATTACTTAGGGGCCCAAAGTTTACCAAGAAAAGGCTTATCCACCAGCCTGAACCACTGATACGAGGCAGGAGGGGCCCCATGTTTTCACCTGCCTGTTAAAGATGCTCGGCTGCATAACCTCGGTTATCGCGAGTGGTCATTTGAGGTGCTGTTGCTTTCCTGTCAGCTGGAAGCAGTGTGGCCACTCGCCTCTGACCTCTGGCATTTTCCCCCCACAGAACCGCCGCTCACTGGCTTTTCCTCTCTTTCAGACCAGTCGCTGTAAATCCTAGGGACAGTTGTGCAGGAAAATCCCATCAGCTCAGCGGTTTCTGAAATGCTCAGCCCGTCCGGCACCAAGAGCCACGCTGCCTTCAGAGCCCCCTAAATCACCTTTCTTTCCCATTCTGGTGCTCAGATTAAACTTCAGCAGGTCACGGTGACCCTGTATGCACGCCATGTATACGAGCTTCTGCCATGTAATTTGCTGATTAGACACGTTACCGAGCAGCTGAACAGGTATACCTAATGAAGTGGCCAGTTTAGGTGATTGCTGATCACACTGACGGTAGTTAGGAAGTGCTTGTCTTAAGTCCGTTTAGGAAAACCCACTCTGCACCGACCTCTTCAGCTCCTTTTTAACTTTCTTCACCAGCATTTTGTCCAGAGGATTTATTACGGCTATTTGCAGTGAGCGTAGGTGCTGACTATAGCTGGAACTGCTGTTGCTGAACGCTGTAACTGCATACTTAATGCTGGAGTTGTCCCCGAGTACACTGCGTACTCACTCCGCTTTATTTAAACTTGAATGGCGTGTGAACTTGGAGCGGAGATGAGGGCCCCCGGAGAGCTGCGTGTGGTCACTCGGGCTACGCGACCCGCCGGATCCTTCCAAACTGGAGAGCTTGCCCGCCTGTTAATCTGCGATGTCTTGCTTTCTGTTTCTGCACGTGTTAATTACGGGGGTATGAGGCGTGCGTGGAGGATTTAGAGCTGTTTAAGGAAGCTGACGGAGCTGGGGTCAGCTATAAATGTAAACCCGTAAGTAAAGCACATTACTAGCGCTGATGGGTAGTAATTAAATTAGTAGTAACTTACCCAACATTGTTTAGGACTGATTAAATCTAACAGGCTCGCTAAATCATTTGCTAGACGAGCAACATTAAACCTACAGCAACAGCAACCTGTGATGCAGCATTCTTTAGAGGGGTCACTGTGGGACAGGGATGGTGGTTGGGAGACAAAACAGCACATTGAAGAGTCACTGCATGTATCTGCGTCTGCATATAATAGATGAACGGCGCCAACGTGATGTCATCCACTGGTTTCTGGATTGGCCACCGCCACTGTATCACATAGCAAGCCAAATTATCT
Organism: Etroplus canarensis; assembly: GCA_015106775.1. NCBI lineage: Eukaryota > Metazoa > Chordata > Actinopteri > Cichliformes > Cichlidae > Etroplus > Etroplus canarensis. The sequence continues at coordinate 30,042 of VUQH01037566.1, read as the reverse complement.
GTCAGATTATTTCGTTAAAATGCTTCTAAAGGCACCAACGCCACAAACACAGTCAGGAGTTCCAAGTTTAGTGACTCAAAGCGGTGAAGGGGAGGCCCAGTAGGGAGCGACCAGCGGTCACGCCCAAAAGGCTCTAACAAATTCCAAGCAGGTGAGTTATGAAAAAAACCCTTCACCATAGCTTAGTTGGGAAGGGGGAAACTATCCATACAAACTGAACCTGCTCTTGTACTAGGCTGTAAACGTAATTTTTATTGCCGTAAAGTCGGGCATTTTAATACTGGAGTCTAATGGGATTGACTCTTTTGGTTCCAGCCTCGAGAGGCCAATAGAGGAACTGCAGTTTTAAGAACTTGCAAATTGGTTTTCTTTGCCACTTGATCCGTGTCTGGTGGGTTTCACCACTTTCCCGCCCCCTTTTCATTCCCCAAGCAATCACACTCTTTAATTCTCAATAACTCTGAAACTGTTCCTGGACTGTTCAAAACGACATTACATTAGAGCTGTCCAGTAAGTCTGGAATGGTGATGTACACTGATTTTCACTGATATATTGCTATGCAATATTTTCCCTGTACAGTTTTCTTACTAGTATTTATAGTTAAATTTTTTTCAAATTTTTGTGTGTTCATATCTTAGGTTCTCTTTTGTGTTTATATTTTTACATTTACTATATGTATACAGGGTGTTTCAAAAAGACGGACCCAATTTCAATGCAGTATATTTCTTGATAGCAACATGGGACAGTTACACAAAGTTACAAATGGTTAAGTAGTCTTTTAAAACTCTATGTCCCGCCTTTCGTGTGGTAAACGTTTCATTTACGGGCGATTCGTGGTTGCAAAGATATAGTGATTTCAAATCAGGTCTCACTGATGGTGAGTCAGTGCACCAAAATTTCCTTCTAATGTGCGCCAACTGGTTTATGTTCTGAATGATAGTAAAGTAATTATTCTAGTCTATTCTATTAGTGGTCCTGTCATGTAGTGGTTTACACATCCACCTTACATGTGAAAGGTCCCTGGTTCGATTTCAAGCGGGGACACAAGCCCCTCTCACCATGGAGGGTTGCGTCAGGCGGGGCATCTGGTGTAAAACCTCTGCCAGTCTCGTACAGAGTAAGAAACGCAGCTCAGGAATTAAATTCATCTTTATTTGTATCTTTAAAACAATGACAACTAATCTGGTTAGTGCATGGTTGTGAACAGACGTCTAAACAATATTTTCTCTACGTACACATACCTGGGCACGTTCCAGGCACTGAGTTGACTATGAACTCCTCTGTATACCAAAGAATTCTAGAATCTGAGTCTGTCAGCTAAAGCTTGACCAAAATTGGACCATGCTACGGGGCAATGATCTGAAGCACAGCAGGACATCTCCAACGGAATGGCTGGAAAAAGAAAAGAATCCTATGTTGCAATGACCCAGTCAAACTCCAGACCTCAACCCCATTGAAATGCAGTAGCAGAACCTTAAGAAAGCTGTGCACAAATCCCAGCAGCCCTTAATGAACTGAAGTGACATTGCTATATGAGGAGTGAGCCAAAATTCCGCCACAACTGATTACTTCAAGTTGCTGCTGCCAAAAGTGTCGCTCTACAACATGACTCGTGGGATGTACCTAATTTTTCACGACTCTAATGCACAACAGAATCTACTTTGCTCCGTTCACACGACATTCCAACTGTATCCATGCAAGAGACCGGAAGCGAATGTCATTTCATAACATTAGCGTAGCTTGCAGTGTGTTATTTTTATGTGGGACCCTCTTCATTCTAAATAAAAAGACCCCAACTTTTTGAAAACGTATCTCAGAAGAATGAAAAACCAATTTGTGACAGTAAAATGATTTGTAACTTTTACATAGTGCAGTTTTAATTTAAAAGACTGGCAGTGTGACTAGCTTTAAAAAAGGGTTGTCTTTTTCTGTCCAAGTTCTCTCAGGACACATAAGATGGATGCACCATGAAGCCATTCGGTGGCTCACCTCACTGGCTATCAGTACTTCATTATCTGTGTTTATGTTTAAGAATGGAAACTCCATTCTGAAACCCAAACCACGCATGTCATCATATGCTGTTCCGGGAACACTGATATAAACTATGACTTGCGGCCGCTCCTACTGAACTACTTCCCTATTTCTTTAAGTTCACCCAGGGTGTCAACTGACAGGAGGAGAAGGGGGACTCTAGGTGTCATGTGTTGCGCTTTCTAGGCTGGGTACGTGGTGTGTGTTTTCCACTGAATAAAACAGAGGGTTATTTGGTGTCAGATGAATGACAGTCAACTAATGTAAGGACTGGAAAAGGTAATTATAGGAGAAAGCACAGCATAGCGTTTCAGTTTTATTAGGGTGCCACTGGAAGCCAAAAATAATCCCCAATCAGCCAGTGCAATCGAGTGTGTCACACACCAGGCTGCCACTCCCTTCCCCCTGACAGGCAGGCACACACAGCCGACACAACGCCGTCACACAACCTTTCTTCCATTCCAGCCTCACAGCTCTCCTTGGCAGAGGTGAAAACTCCAGCAGGAAGGCGCATGAGAGAGGCAGCCTTTATTACAAATGCCAACATCAGCAATGCCCAGAGCCAGCGTGTATAGACAGAGGTGCTGCCTGTCCTTCAATACCCTCAGTGTGTTTGCGTGTGTGTTCACCACAGAAGGCGGGGCAGGACAGGAGCTGTCAGGGGCGGTGCCTACTAGTCACACTAACCAGAAGTAGATCCATGCTTCTCTGGAAGGCCATCAGTGTAGTTGAAGCTGACACAGGATGCCTGGAGTTCTCAATGAATGGCTCTAGTCAGGTTATGCTGGGTCGAGGGAGAGACCTGTCCTCACTTGAGCTTCTGTGCGATGAAGGTAGGTTCATGTCCTCAGCTAACTGCGGATTGGCTTTGTTTTGAAACCTCTCCGGTCTTCTCCATGCCAACAGCTTGCTGGTATGTGTGCCTCACAGAGGAACTGCTTTCCCCTCTCTTTTTTCCCCTTTCCTCTCTTTAACACAGTGACATTTCATCGTCTTTGTTCGTCTAAGATCTTGCTTATATTCATTTCTTTTCCCATCCTGTCTGACATTTTGGGGACTATCCTGTTAGAACTGAACCAGATGGGTTTCATCTCTTCACCTTGTGGTTGATAATAGAGCGTCCTCCTCCTGGCAGCAGATGATGTACAGCTGCTTCTCCTGAGCCTTTGAGTCCCCCCGCCACCCCAGTCTGGATAAAATGCCCTTGAAAGCAGCAGTGGCAGCGGGCGAATCCATAGCCTGTCATGACCACTCAGCCAGGATCTCAGGCTGCATAATTTCAGCCCGATGGTCCTGCTCAGAGCGGACAGCGGAGGGTGCTGCCCATCAGTCACTCTGGCAGCATCGCTGCCCACTTGGTGCCAGTGATGAGCAATGGATAGAAAGAGACGGGGACATTAAGAGAAAAGGGAGGTCGGGGTAGGGGGGCGGGAGCCGTGGAGGGGTTGGTTGTGCAGCAAATTTAGCCTTCGTTGGTTTCGCTCATTTTCCTGTTTGCCTGACAGGCAGCACACTGTGACGGCACAAAGAAGAACTTTGTCTTTGCTTTCTGCCATGAAGGCTGTCTAACAGATGCCTAATGTTGACCTTTTACTAAATCTAAATCTAACCTTGTAGTTTTGTTGCCTAAAACTAACCACAGCGTGCCTGAGGGTCTCCCGCGTTTGACCTGGTCATCCACCACCACCACCAGCTTCCTTCACCCACTGCCGTGCCTCACTGGACATCCTAAAGGTGGTGGCGATGAAGCAGGCAGATGCATGACCCTTTAGCTTTCTAGTTTTGTAAGGGAATGCAGCAGCCACTACGGTACCGATCATGAAATCGTCAGTGTTTATTACCAAAACGAGTGCAAACTGAGAGCTAATTTTCCTCTAGAGAGGGTGTAAACGTGCGGTCTGTCAGTTAAAAAAAGTTGGACCAGGGAGACGCGGCTTCTTCAGAAGTGTGTGGAACCTTGAGGGAAATGAGAACTTGGCAGCACCGAACGTCTCTGCTTCACCTAGAATTAAACCTCATTTTGCATAGTTTGACGCACCTGGTGCCAGGAGGAAACTTTCACATACTGAGGTTATAAAAGACCGAGCTACCGAGTCACTTACAGGGTGTTTGTTCAGCTGTTGCTGCTTTTAAAAAAAAAAAAACAAACAAACCCTGCAATGGATACAAGAAATAAACATCACACGAAAAGCACAAATTGATGCACCAGCAAAGGGAGAAAAGTTGCAGCGGTGCTGGCTAAGAAACTGCTTGGTTTGGATTGCTCAAACTCAACGGCTAGACTGTTAGCTCTTTTACTGTGGGTAATATAGTTTTAAAAAAAAACAGTGGTAAAAAGCCAGAGTGAGCCACCTGTGAAAATTTTACTTTCCCTCTTCTCCTAAATCTACTTCATCTGACAACAATATTATTACAACATACAAAAAAATGCGGTAGCAGATGTTGAAGTTTACAACACAGCTGCTTCTTAAGCCTAGAGAGCTGACAGTCAGATCTGTTTTCATGTGGTATTTTGGGCTTTTAACACATGACGTCAGGATTTCAGATAAGAATTTTAAAATCCTGACTTTGTTTAAACTGCGTCCGCGCAGAAGTGTACTGAAGAACTAGATCTAGAGAGCAAGTCGACATTGTCTCAGTAAAGTATATACTCAATATTTTCATTGTCCTTGTCATGAACTGTGCTCCTCACTGTTGCAGGAACTTGTCCTGTTTGAGTTTGTCTTGGCATCTACTGGTCTCTATCCGATCTGTACGCAGAAACCCGATTTGTTTCGCGCAAATTTACGTCCTTCCTAGCACAGCTGTAGTTTAAAAAGAACTGTTTTCTTGCTATTAGATTAAAATTACTGTACTATCACTGGCCCAATATGTTCACATTGATATCAGTGTTGTAAAGAAATGTCCACTTAAATTTTTGCTTGTTTCTACAAAGAGGTCTTATTTCACTGACTGTTACCACTTATTTCTTCTGTTACTGAACCACATTTATAAAGTCACACATTTTGGTGTAAATCTTGGTATAAATCTTTAGAAATATACCCATCCACCCATCCATCCATCCATCTATCCATTTTTTGTCGCTTATCCAGAGATGCCCAGACCTCACTCTCCTTGGCCACCTCTCCCCAGAAGAGCTGGAGGGGAGCGAGATGAAAGATATCGTCTTTCCAACATGTCCTCGGTCTACTTCAGGGCCTCCTCCCAGTTGGACGTGCCTCACCTAAGAGGCATCCAGGAGGTATCCTGATCAGGTGTCCGGACCACCTCATATGGCTCGTTTTGATGTGAAGGAGTAGCAGCTTAAATCTGAGCCCCTCTCAGATGACTCAGAGTTCCTCACCATATCTCTAAGATTGAGCCCAGACATACTTCCTTGATTGCTTGTATCTGCGATCTCATTGTTTCGGTCACCAGCCAGAGGTCGCGACCATAGATGAGGGTAGGAACGCAGCTCGACCAGTAAATCAAAAGCCTGCCTTAGCACTCGGCTCTCTTCATGGATCGCCACCTTACCATGGTGGAGGGGGTCCGTGTGCGCCAGTCATTCCAGGAGCTACATTGCCAGGGCAGTTTACCACTGGTAGGGTCTCCCTGGGCAAATCAGTCCTGGGTGAAGGGCCAGATGAATTGTGGTTCAGAACATCCCAATGGAGAAAACATGGACTGGGCTCGCCTGGACTGGGGTTACCAGGGCCCCACCCTGGAGCCAGGTCCCAAGAGGGGCTCGTCAGCTGGCGTCGGTGGCCAGGCCTTAGCCCATGGGGCCAGGCTGCATAGGCCAGTCCTCCCATGGGCCCTTCAGCTGGAGGAGGGACCGTAGGGGTCCAGTGCATTTCGGGCAGCAGACAAAAATGGAGGCTTTGGCCGCCTGATCCCCCTAGTTGCTGAAATTGGCCTTTGGAGCATGGCATGCACATTGATAAAAATATGTTTAGTGTGACTTTTATAGTTCCATAGTGGCGTAACATGGTAACTTCTATGGAAGGGGACCCGCTAACATTGTATATATAAATATCTTTTAAGCAAGTATTTTGATCCTGATTTTGATTCTGATCTTTTCACAAGTAAATAAAAACACAGTAATGACTATCCTGGAGTGATTTTACACTATTAAAAGCATAAATAACTGACTAAATTCCTGATGTTATACACTTCCCCTTTAAATCTGCTGGTCCTGTTCTTTGTATTCCTTCCTTTCTTTGTGTTTTTGCATCTTTTCTTCAGACATAGCCGGTGTCCAGCCATTCTCAGACACAGACTGAGCACGCTCAGCTCTGCTCTGCCTAGAATAGCAAAATATTTATGAATACTAATGAAGCAGCTGCTTGAACGCGAGTGCCTCAGGTCTACGTCACTGCAAGCCACTGATCTGTTTTTACTGCAAACTAAACATGTCAGGATCAGCCGCGTGCTCTGTGTAGAATGCCGGCATGTCTGGACAGCACATGAGTTGTTTCTCAGAGCTTTCGCTTTGGTAAATGTTATCTAGCATTACTCAGTGGGCTGAAATCTGATTGTCAGAAAGCTTTTTCATGGAGAAAAATAATCTGTAAAATAAAGCACAATGACACAGCGTCACTCTGCATCTGTGAAGGACATCTGAAAAATGCTTCCTGTCTTGAATCACCAGATAGGATCGCGGTTTGGGCGGATTGTCTGCACGCCGCTCAGACCTGACAATAACAAACACTGAAGATAGGCCCCGATGATACAAGCTCAGTGCTGCTTTAGAACACACATGCAGAAAGTAAAACCAAATACCATAAAAAGATTTATACCCAGCAGTGACACTGATTGATTTTGTGAATCTGAGGCAGGGATAAATCACGTTTACTCTGAGATTAAATCTGTCTGGCTTGCTTAAAGGATATCTAGTCTTATTTTAGTAATATTGGACACCATTACTAATCAGTAAAAGGATCTGGGAAAAAAAGTAGCATTGGTACAGATATAGTCAAACCTCCCCTGATGAGAAAAAAATATGTATCAAGACTTTTAAAATAAAGAACTTTTATATGGGGACATATATACTGAAGTTATCTACACTACACTATATGGACACAAGTTTTGGGGCATCTAAGCATTACTCCTACAGTAGTTGTTAATCTGAATCAGAATATTGTAATAATTCCAGGGGGAAATTGTGGAAATTATGACATTCCATTCTAAATTCATAGGCATTAATATGGAGTTGGTCCATCTTTTGCAGCTAAAACAGCTTCCACTCTTCTGGGAAGAAGATTTTGGAGTGTGTCTGTGGGAAATTTTTGCTTATTTATCCAGAAGAGCATTCGTGAGGTCAGGCACTGATGTCAGATGAGAGCCTGGGTTACAATCTACGTTCTAGTTCATTGCAAAGCTATTGGATGGGGTTGAGGTCAGGGCTTTGTGTGGGCCAGTCAAGTTCATCCACACCAGACTGATCCAACCATGCCTTAATGCTTTGTGCATTGGGGTACAGTCATGCTGGAACAGAAAAGGGTCCCTTTCTGTCTCTTCCCACATATTTGGACGCATACAATTTTCCAAAAAGTCTTAGTCAGCCATGAAAATCCATGCCACAAATCTTCCGGTGCACAGTTTTCGTGCCAATGTTAATGCCAGAGGAGGTTTGTGCCTCAGCAACTCTGTGGCCCTGCTCTGTAATTTTACAGAGCGTCTTTTTACAGAAAGCCTGCCACTCTGGAGCTGAGACGCTGCGGTTCTTACATGCTTTCACTTTGCAATAATACTGCTTTACAGTTCTAGGAGGGAAGAAATTTCACCGACTGACGTGTTGCAACGGTGGCGTCCTATTTAATTTCCGTGCTTGAGTTCAGTGAACTCTTTAGAACGATCAATTCTTTCGCAAACGTTAGTAAAGGCAGACTGCATGGTTAGGTGTTTGATTTTATACACCTGTAGCAATGGGACTGAATGAAACCCTGCAATTCAGAGATTAAGAGGTGTGACCCAATACTTTTTTCCATAGAGTGTACTGTCCTCATATGTTCTTTTAAGCCACCAGGGCAATCAAATGGATATTAAACTGCATTCCAGATGGCATTAAAAAGCTCCATTAGAAGGCTTAAGTTCAACATCGGTGAACCCTGCGCAACATTCAAATGCTGATCCAGCATCCATCACAGTTTTCATAACTCTTAAAATTGGCGACCCAAAGTACAGGAAATAAGACCCGTGTTGTAATAACTTCCGCTGCTGTGTGAGGCTGCTCAGTATTTACTTCTCCCTACAATGCTGCGGGTTAATGGTCTGGCGCTCCAGCTTGTGGGCAGCTCTGAAACAGGATGGAGGAAGAGTTGCAGCTTGAGGATTAGCGGAGATAAGCTGAGTAACTTGCACCATGGTCAGAGGAGCTACAACAGCAGAGCATAAACAGTGACCAGATTTGATTCCATACGGTCATCAACAAAGCATCAAGTGTGTTTTCATCTGAAGCTTTTATTGGGTGTCAGTGCATGTAATGGGTACATGGTGCTTGAATGTGGACGGTTTGTCTTTAAGTGACGTGCGCTGTGCATCCCATGTGCTCTGCGCCGGCCAGGAGAAGCATGCATGTGCATCATGAGGCCCAGTGGTTAGTTGAGTTAATCCCCCCCCTCTTTCTCTGCTGGAGAGGCTCGGGGCTGAGAGGGCAGGGCCGCCGCCTCCCTCTGAAGGCCACACGTGGGTGGGTTCTGTGCTCAGGGATTACAGGGCTGAAGTGGAGCCAAACGGCTTTAGAGCGGGCTGCCAGACACCCGGTCTGCGTGCTGGGCCGGGCCCGAGGAACGCTCACTTTGGGGTGTGGGTGACGTAACGGCAGCTCTGCCAGAGCACAAGGGCAGTCGCTGCCTGGATCTGTGTTTTCAGTTTTAAATGAACTTACTAAACAAGACATGACGCTCGCTCAGGAGACCATTAGAAATGTGCTGGTACTTGTTAAAGCATGCTACAGTCTTCGCTCCAGGTTGGTGTAGGGTGATGAAAACCTGGTTTTAGCACGCCATTGAGCTGTTGTTGAAATAGTGTGGCTGTTTGTGTACACTTAATTCTGGCCTGTAGTTAAAGTGAAGTGGATCGTAAAAGGAATCAGGTCAAATATAATCCCATATTTCAAGCTACAACAAACACACTCTAAAAACAGCCCTGGAAATGTTTTTGCTGCCTGAGTCACATCGGTGTTTCCCACGGAATAAGATTGTGCTTGTGGAGGTACCGGCGACAGGGAGTGGGTAGTTCTTGTTCCGCTCTGCATCATAGGTGAGTTCAGGGGAGAGTCGCGTGAACCAGTTCTCCACCTGTTGCGGGTTCTGGGGATAGAGTCACCATCGAGAGGATTTTATTTCCCCCCCCCCCATGGACCACGATCCCTGTGTAGAAGATTTGTAATCAACGGGCATTTTTATCGTCTGTCCATCCAGCCATCCATTGTCTCCAGCTTATCTAATTCAGGGCCAGAGCTGGGTTATGCCCTGGACAAGTTGCCAGTTTGTCTGAGGGCCAGCGCAGACAGACGACCGCTCACACCTATCACCACTTAACCTAACAGGCATGTCTGTGGGCGGAAGCCAGGCTACCCAGAGAGAGCCCACACAGGGACGGCGAGAACAAGCAACAAGCAAACCCACCTGCTGTGAGGCAACAGCACTAACCACCACAGCGCTGTGCCGCCCTTTTCTTATTTCTTAGGTCTATTTGTAAAATCCTCCAAACTTTTTGTTGTCCATCCAGACGTAGAACCAGCAGGAGATCATTTTAAGCACTGGGATTTGTTTTTAGCTACAATTTTAGCCACTGCTTGAACAAATGAGAAACAAGTTTACCTAAGAGAGTTCAGCCTGTGTTGAAGAATAAAGGAGGCCGTTTTACATATTGACCTTCATGCTTGTTAGAATTGTATGGACTCGGCTTTTGCCTCGTGCTGTATTTTCTCGCAGCATTTAAACAACTTTATTCGTCCCCAGACGGAGAAATTCTGATCACCGACACGCTTACTGATAGAATACACACACACACACACACACACACACACAATACATGCAGCATGCAGTGAGCGAGGTCGGTGAATAAGGCTGGCCATTACAGACCCCAGTGCACAAAGTGGTGGGGGTTCGGTGCCTTGCTTGAGCTGACATCTCTCTCGCCTCTGGTCCACCTCCACACACATGGGTCCAGGTTGAGGTCTTGAACCGGCTGGTCTGGGTCCAGGTCTGGATGGGGTCTTGAGCCAGTGGCCCTCAGCAACCCTCCGGCTCCCAAGGGCCCAAGGGAGTCCTCTGACGCGCTGAGCCATTGCCCCCCCCCATATAAGGAAATGAAGGATGGCTTGAGACTTTTGCACAATAAAATGGACTGGACAGAACTAAAAGCCTCACTCACCCACTCTCACACACAGTGTTTTATTCAATGCCTTTAAGCACATTTACCTATCTCACACACATTCACATTCCGATGGATGCGTCAGGAGCAATTTGGGGTTCAGCGACTTGCCCAAGGACACTGGAGAAGCCAGGGATCGAACCACCAACCTTCCTGTTGGAAGACGACCCGCTCTGTCTCATGAGCCACAGCTGCCCCGTTTGCTCAGCAGTGTGTTCAGAAAAAGGTTTCCCTGTTGCGGGGGTTAGGCCTATGGTAACTATGCAAATACTTAATTAAGAATGATGTAAGGCAGGGGAGAGCACCAGGCTCTGTTGCAAAGCTGCTGTGGCGAATTGATGCCACTTATTTATCAGCACTTCCTGTTAAAAATGTCTCCCCTCGGAGACGCTGCCTAGTGAATCCGGGCGAGCTCCTTGTGTTTCTAATCAGTGCTGCTGCTGTTTTCGGCCGCAGACCGGAGCGTCTGGGGAAGGTGGACGTGCAGACACATTTGTCTCCAACTCCCCTACTCGCGCAGACCGCTCAATTTACTTACCAAGTGAAGCGGAAAATGCAGTGTCTGTCAATGGCTCTATTTTTGTCCCTTCTGGATGAGAAGCTGTCTCGCGCAGTATGCGAAACGTACCGCCGCTGTGGGAGTGGCGTGCCGTCGGCCTCGTGTAGGGGGAGGTAAAGTTCGAGCGCTATAGAGGGAGATAGAAGGGTGTGTTGGAGGTGATATAGGATCTTAGCTGGTGGTTATAGTTGGCCCAGAGCTGTCACACGCGCTGAGGAACTGCAACTGATGTAGAGATTAATACAAGGACAGGGGGTCCCGCTGTTCCCACTTTGGAGTCTAGACAGAGTGTGACAGGTGTGTCTGTAACACAAGACCTTAAAAGAGCCATCCTGTGATGAGTTGTCTCTCTGTGCGAACTCACTTTGAAAGCGCCCACTCAGAACCGTTCAGCTACTCGAGAAGGACCAGCTGTTTTATGAATTCCTCCGTGTCCTTCAAGAAAGGGCGAGCGCGCGAGGAAGACCACAACGGCACGGTGACAAATGCGAGTTTATTTTAAGCGAAGAAACGCTTGTTAACCCAAAACGGTCATGTCAACACATCTTATTTACTGCCAGAGTCTTTTACATTATTCCTGTCACGTACAGAGCAGTCTGGCTTCTCCAGGTGTTGTCAGTCTGCACACGTACCTCAAAGGTCGCGGGGAACCTGATGCAAAGCGGTGTGGGTAGGAAAACCAGCAGCGTAGTCAGCGGCGGATGAATTATAAGACCTGTTGTGTCTTAAGTATCTTACAGCTCTTTTTTTCTTTTTACAAACCACTGATTCTCAGTTCCCGTCTCCAACATTGCCTTGGTTAAAACGATAGCCACACCTTTGTTTCTCCTTATTTTTAACAGTGTGTGATAACTGTAGAAAGCAGATACATTACCTTAGAGTAAGCAATAATTCAGCAGCTGGAGTTGACTGAAGGTCCAGTAAGTGGATTTCAGAACCACTGTACTTCACACCAGAGTGCCAGCTTCTCAAACCAAAACATGGATGCAATGGCTACGTCTCCACAAACCAAAAATTGATCCTGCCACAATCCTGCAAAAACACTCAATGACCCCATTCTTAGATACACCTTGCTAGTACTGGGTTGGACCCCAATTTACCTTCAGAACTGCCTTAATTTTTTGTGGTAGAGACGTTTCTCTGAAATTTTGGTTCATATTGACTTGATAGCAACACGCAGTTGCCACACATCCATGATGCAAGTCTCCCGTTCTACCTCATCCCGAAGGTGCTTGACTGGATTGAGATCTGGTCAATGTGGAGGCCATCTGAGTACAGTCAACTGGTTGTCATGTTCAAGAAACCAGTTTGAGATGACTGATCTTTGTGACACGGTTGGAAGCGGCCATCAGACAGTGGGTGCACTGTGATCATAAAGGGATGGACATTGCCAGCTACAATACTCAGGGAGGATGTGGTGTTTGAACCAACTCAGCGGGTCCTAAGGGGCCAAAAGTTTGCCAATAAAATATCCCCCATACTATTAGACCACCAGCAGTAGTTTGAACTGTTGATACAAGGCAGGATGATCCCATGCTTTCATGTTGTTCACGCCAAATTCTGACGCTACTGTCCAAACGTCACAGCAGGAATCGAGACTCCTCAGACCAGGTAACATTTTCCCAATCTTCTGTTGTCTAATTTTGTGAAGTGTCGCCTCAGTTTCCTGTTCTTATCTGACAGGAGTGGCACCTGGTGTGGTCTTCTGCTGCTGTAGCCCATCTGTTCTGCATACCTTGATTATAACAAGTGGTTATTTGAGTTCGAAGCAGTCTGGCCATTCTCCTCTGGCATCAACAAGGCATTTTCCCCCCATAGAACTCAGCAGTTTCTGAAAACTCAGAGCAGCTACAGTCAAAGTCACTTAAATCACCACCTCAGCAGGTCATCTCGACCATGTCTGCATGCAATGAGTTTCCCCCACTGTGATTGGCTGATTCAGTATTTGCATTAACGTGTCGTTGAGCAGGGACACCAAATGAAGTGGCTGGTGAGTGTAGATCTAAGCACTTGCACCTTTTCTTTCTTTCTTTTAGCTTTATGCTAAGCTAGGCTTAGCCTGTCGCCTCTGGACTCCAGCCCCTCACTCCCAACTCACCGTCAATGGAGTGGGATCAGTGTTCCCATGGTAATATCTGCAAAAAATGCCAATAAGCATTTGCTTTGCCGCACCACTGTAGAGGGCTTACCATTTTGTGGCGTCTGCTCCTCGCAACATCAGAACTGAATTTGTGAGCAGGAATGTGCCAGACACCCCTCGTGAAAATGTGCAACTGTCCTTACAAACGTGGTTCTGCCGGCATTAAGTTTACTCGGCGCACTGCTTTTATGGTAAAAAGTGCCAACGCAGCTGAGCCCATAAATCACTGAATAGTTTTCAGTGAGTCACGGTGTGTCGACGAGTCTCTCCTTGTTTGCTCGTGGCACCGCTTCAAGCTGGTCCGTGAGGTAAAAATACGCCCTATCTCTCCTAACTACTGTACTGTAATCGCTGTCGAGATAGAGAAGAGAGAGGCAAAAATAACCCAAGGTCTGATCAAAGGCAGCTGGCTCAACGTATCCCTCTGTGCATTCAAACAGATGCAGGGAGCGTTAACTGCTGCAGCTTTACCTTAAGCCTTGCGGTCACGGTTAATGCTGAAGGGGAGCCAACTGGCCCTCGTAGTGCTAGGCCGAGGTGAGTGCTTAAATTAGTGCATACTGAGCTGGCCAGTGGGGGGGGGGGCTGCAGGATTTTCTGGTCTTATCAAGGTGGTTATGTCATCATCTTCTGCTTTGAGAACGTTTTCTTGCTCTAGTCGAGCTGTCCCTCGGCAGAGGAATGGAGTTGTTTCGTATGCATTTGCCCTTTTCACAGATCATCTCAACTCTCACTATAAGTAACTGGGAACTGTCATCACCTCTGTGCTGCACCTTACATAAACCTTCACCACGTGGGAGGCATCTAGCCCCTTTTTATTAAGCTCTTAACTTCTTACATTAGGGTGACTTTTTTTTTTTCATTTAAATCACTCCAGTGTGAGCAGTCTACGGCCCTGAAGTGACGAGCATGCACAGAAGAAGGTGGTGCGTCACGCGCGGCACGCTGTGTTTACAGAAGTAAACATGGCTGCTGCACATGTCACTGTGCGAGTTTCCACTGGCAAGCACAGCAACTCAGCTCATAGTGCGTAAATGTCACCAGTGCCGAGTTATTTTAGTCTTTTTTTTTAATTAGTTTTTATTTTTATTTCATTATGAGTTTTTTTTTTCATTTCAATGTAACTTTCAACTTTCAGTTTTCATTGTTTGAAATTTTTTACTTATGGTTTAGTTTTTATTAGTTTCAGTGTTTTTACTTTTTTTTGGATAGTGTTTAAGATGTTCAGATTAGAAACACAAAGCTTTGTGAAGGCAGTTGGCTGTCAGCCATGTAGAAATCCTCAGTCTCAAACAGAAGCACCAAAGCCTCATCAGTCATTCTCTTACTAAATGTGAACAACTGATGAAGACAAAAACTAAGGATATTTCCTGGGTATTTTTATTTTATTTTATTTTAGTTGGTTTTAATTTTTTTGAAGTTTTTATTTTAATTTCAGTTAACTAAGTTGTTTTTCTCTCCTAATTTTAGTTTTTAGTTTAATAGTTTAGTCTTAGTTAACTATTATAAACTTGTGCCAACGCTCTGGTGACTCAGTAACTGCTGAGTTTCTGCCCCTCCGGCATTAAGCTGCTGCACTCGAGCCTTACATCACCCAGCACAATGCCGAGCATTGGATGGAGTGGTGGTAAGCATGCTGTTACGTGGAAACGTGTTCTATTCAGTTACATCCATCCGGCCGTCCGATGGATGTGTCCTGGTTTGGCAAATACCAAGTGAGTTTTACCTATCTGACTGCACTGTGCAAACTGCAAAGTTTGGTGAAGGAGGATACTATAGACGTGTTTTTTTTTTTTTGTTTTTTTTTTTTTTTTTTTTTGTGTTTTCTTGTT
>VUQH01037566.1:0-11965 GCA_015106775.1 Etroplus canarensis | reverse complement strand
AAAAAGGGTGGATTGCCCTCTCCATGTTGGAGACGAGGTCCTGCCCCAAGTGGAGGAGTTTAAGTATCCCGGTGTCTTGTTCATAATTGGAGGGGAGAGTGGAGCAGGAGACTGAAAGACAGGCTGATGTGCCGGTCTGTTGTGGTAAAGAGAAAGCTGAGCGTAAAAGCAAAGTTTTTGGTTTACCGGTGTCTCCATGTGCCTACCCTCACCTATGGTCACGAGCTTTGGGCCGTGACCTAAAGGATAAGGTCGCGGATACAGGCAGCAGAAATGTGTCTCCTCCAAATGGTGCCTGAGCTCTTACTTAGAGACAAAGTGAGGAACTCAGTCATCTGGGAGAGGCTCAGAGTAGAGCCGCCACTCCTCCACATTGAAAGGAGCCAGTTGAAGTGGTTCGGGCATGTCCAGCGTGTCCTCGGCCTGCCCAGGACACGCTGGAGAGACTGTCTCGGCTGGTTTGGGAAAGCCCCAAGAAGAGCTGGAGGAGGTAGCCAGGAGGCCTGGTGTTCCTGCTCAGGCTGCTGCCCCCTGCGAGCCGAACCCGGATAAATGGCAGAGAATGAATGGATGGATGGATCTTGTCTCATTTTTTTTTCACAGTCAAACCTTCTGCTCCCAAATGATATTTGGTGGTGTATGTGCTCAAGGTCATATTAGTTTTACAGGCGTTTTTTAATTTTTACAAGAATTACTACTCCTAAGAGTATTGGTTTGTCTTGCAATGTTCATAAAATGAGTGTTTGCGTGTGCCCCTCCACCATCTAGACCTAAATGCCACCACTAAGTTTATTCACAGCATAGGTTAGAGCCAATCATGAACTAGAGCTGCTGTCTTGGATATGACTGTTCCTTGACTTCTCAGTGGATTTTAATTCTTGTTAATTTGTGCAACCAATTAGACGAATATTTTTTCACTTTCCGTCAGTACTTGTCACATTATAATGACCTGTGAATTGTGATGGATCGTGAGCCAGATGAGCTGCTACGTCACCGGTGTTCTGGTTCTTAAACATTTGCATTTCTACTAGGGCTGTCAAAATTAGCGTGTTAATCCAGATTAATCAACTGATGATAAATCTGACCAAAAAATGTTAATGCGATTAATGCATGCGCAGTGCACAATGACTCAAAATTCCACAGTTCCACTCACTGCTGCAGATTGGTACGCCAACTCTATCTGGCGACAGAACCAACTCGCTCAGGCTGGATCCTACTGGACCACTTGATGGGAAGTTTGAGTACAAAACGAAAACTGAGACGGAGCAATCGGCCAACGTAAAATAACTTGCAACTCTGCAGGAAGGAGTTTTCGTTTCGTTGAAGCACTTCCAGCATAAAGTACCACATCAATGCAAAGCATATATTATTCAGGGATTTACCTGCAAGTATTTTAGTGACTGAGACGCCAGGCTTACGCCAAACCACCCTCATGGGACATCGAGGCCTTGGGAAGTCTACCTCTGACAAATTGTTTATATTGCCTTCTGTCACGAGTCTCTTTGCCCCCACAAAATGAAACACAATTAATAACGAATGGGTATTAATCATGATTAATCTAAATTAATCCACAGCGGCCCTGTGATTAATCTGATGAGGAAAATGTGCGTGAAAGGAGCTCGTTTTTTTTTTCCCCCATTGTGTCAAACTTTGGAAGCTGCAACAGGAAGCTTTCAAGCTGAAACCACAATTAAGTTCAGCAAGAGGCCCGACACCAATACAGCACCCTTCTGCTTCTTTATCATTCAGCACCCAGCTCTAACCAGCCTTAATCCTTTACATTTCTTCGCACCAAAATGTCAGTGCAAAGCTCATGGAAATCACAATAAACATGAATGTGTAACATGTTATACTGCCAGCTCTCCGGTCTCAGAGCAATCCAGTAAATACATGTATGTATGAGGGATTTTGTATATGTGCTGCTGTAGATAAAATCTAAGAACAAAGTGTTACATCAATTAGTTTGATCCTTTAAAATAATTCAAATTAATTACTTTTCAAACAATTCTTAGACTAAGTAAAAGAAATAAACAAAGCCACATTTGAAACCCTTTGCAAATATACAGGCCTGCTGTCTCCCACACTCCCTCACCCTTTAATGAAATCTGCTAAGGATTAGGCTCTGGGATTAGGTCGCTCTCCTGTTAGGCATGCACATGCCTATTTGTCAGTGTGACTGCATTCATTCACATTTGTTCTGAGCTGAAAGGCATACATACATACATGTTACCTGGTCTAACACTGTAGTAATATGGCCATCATTCATTGCAAGGTGAGTGTTCAGACGTCGAGACCAAAATGTTACATGTTTCAGGTGAACAGAAATAGAAAGAGATAAACATATGAAAGAGGATTGGCTGAAATCGTGGAAACTTGAACAGTTTGTCAGGTTGAAGCGAGGCTTACAGTTAACACGAGTCCCATCAGAGTCATAGCCTTTCTGCTTTTTTTATATTCTCAAGAGCAGATGGGTGTCTGAGATCCAGATCCTGCTTTAGTTACAGTCCCCCAGCGTCGCTGTTGTACCCCACGTTGTGCTTCTGAGCAGCGGTGGTTCAAACAAATACTAAACTGAGTGAGCAGAATTATGCCCATCAAAAACACACGAGTGTTTCCAAAGTGTAGTGGTTTACACATTCACTGTGTAAGCGAAAGATCCCTGGTTTGATTCTGGGTGGGGACAAACGTCCCTCCTACCATGGAGGGTTGTGTCAGGAAGGGCATCCAGCATAAAACCTCAGCCACATTACCAATGCGAAGTAATCCGCTGTGGTGACCCCTTGGGGAAAATACAAGGGAGCAGCTGAAGGTACTTTTTTTTTTTTTTGCATTCATTCATACTACTCTGACCAAATCTCCATCTCGCTCCTGTCATGGATTGGATCAGGAGGTAACGTAATGCCCCGATCACACATAAACAAAAGCAATAATGAATCCAAAATGTATCATAAGTTCGTTGTGATTGAATTAGTTGAGTCTCGTAATGATTTCATGAATGGCTACGCTTTCACAAACCTTCACAACATGTCGCAGTAGTGTCGTAGACTGTTGTAATTGCTTCTTAAATGCATCCTGATCTTTCATAACCACATCAGACTTGCTTAGCAATTTTTTTTTTCTCCTCAGTGAACAGTCACAAATGTTCCGGAAGCATTTGCAAAGCACCTTGTGTAAATCTGTAACGCGTCATCTTATTTCATAACATTTTCCTTCGCTTTCCTAAACAACTGGTCACGTTTTGAGTCTTTATTGTAACCACGTACGAAACATGAACAAAATGATGGCCTCAAAGGATTTGAGAAGAAATTCCACCAGTTAGCTTTTTACAAGGCTAAGCTCCTAAGCTGAAGATTTTGCTAATAGTGAGCATCAAGGCCATCAGCGGTTACTCTGAGGACGAAAGTATGAAGAAACTTATCACTACATAATTCTTTTGTGTCATGATTCGTTTTACTACATAGAAAATAGTAAACATTAAAAGCCTTTGGATAAATTAAACTTTTTACTGTTGCTGTATGTTGACGTTTAAGTTGGACGTTGTTAAAAATGAAGACACAAGGTTGAAGAGGAGGCACAGTGTTGTTTCAGATATGCACCACAGTGGAACAAAAATCAAAAAAAATGTATGAACTTCAAATTTTTAATGTTTTAAACGAGTGATGGAAACTTGCATACGACCTCGCGCTCTCTCGATCCCACGTACAAAAAAGCGATTCTGAATCTGCACAAATTCATTTTGTAATGGATCCCAAGCAAGCTGGACTTTGTGATTGAATCCATGGAGCGTTTTAATGATTTGCAAGAATTCATAAACACCTCCATCTTGTTGCGGAAGTCGCTGTGCCAATTTTGAAATGTCCAAAACTTCAACAAAGGGCTACAATTTCATAAACCTTTGCAACGTGTCGCAGTGGTACCTCAGACCGCTGCAGCTGCTTCGGAAATGTTGTAAATGCATCCTAATCTTATGTAACCGCGTCAGGATTGTTTTCCCTCAATGAAGGGTCACGAATGTTGTGAGGCAGGCATGACGCCTCGCGTTGTGGTATGCTGCGAATATGCATCTTTCACTTTCTGAAAAATGTTGTTTAATTTCTTTGTTGAAGCTGCTCAGTAATGGTTTCCAACCATTTCTTTTCCCTTTTTTAAAAAAAGTACCTTCCAGAGGCCACATCACACCAGTAATTAGAAGTTTCATGTTCACACAAGTAGGAACTCTAATACAGCGTAACCAACTAACTGAAGATATAAACATACCTTAAGTGCCATCATGTTTTCAGTTTAAGTTCCTGGAACCCTCTTGCTTCAAGCTTAGGGCCACATTTTCAAGCATGCTATGCTCATCTTCAATCTAAAGAAATGGATATTTCCGGTTTAACATTCTCTGCTGGAGCACATGTATTACAGCCCACCCTTCGGTCTAATTAAAGAATCCTCTCTGTCTGATTAGATTAGTTCCTTTTAAAATTAAAACTGCGTTGAGGATGCACAGGGAGGGGAATGAAAATGCAAAAAGGGGTTTTTATAATGAGCGCGAGTGTCCAGCTTGGAGAGAGGGGACGCTTTCTCTAATGAGAGATGTTATCCCATGACGGAAGTTCTTCAAGCTTCATCTCTTTGACTTTGCCAAATAAATATTATTGCAAAGTATCCCACAGGACTGTCTGGCTTTCCAAATCTGTTATAAATGCCACCAATAAGGGTAAGGTAGGTTATTGTTACTTTTAGGCACAAAATATAAGGTTAGGAAAAAGCCGGCTGTGGCTTTTAGTTGGAAACAGGAAAAAAAACTTAAATTAATCCAAGTCATGTGCTTTCTGCATTGATTACCAGGCATAGCTTTTAAAGCAGCAAGAATTAACTAGGTTCCTACGTACTCATCTTGAAGTTGCACCTTAGAAGAATGTCCAAGGTGTTCAATTCTGATACTTTCTGTGCAAAGTTAAGAGTGGAGAATTTACCATCTCAACGAAATATAATTCAGACCAAGTGTTACGAAAAAACTCTACTGGGTATTAATGAAAACCTCCTCACTGATTTACTGGTCCATCTTTGTTCCTGCCTTCACCTGGCCACAAACAGTCAGAAGTGACCAAAAGAATAAGAATACAGATACAAGCTGAGGGAACTGCTGTGCCTCCACGTCAAAGTTTGAAGTAGTTCGGCCATTTGATTAGAATGTCTCCTGGGCGCCTCTGAAATGAGGTGTTTCAGGTATGTCCCAACAGCAGGAGACACTGAGACAGATCAAGGGCATGTTTAAGAGATTACACCTCTTGGCTGGCTTGGAACCACCTCCATTTCTCCTTGGAAGAGCCAGGGAGAGAAGTGGGGGGAGCTGAGAAAGGGAGGTCTGGACATCTTTTTTTTTTTTTTTTTTAAACTGCTGATCGATGGATATATGGATTATGCATTGACGTGTTGGATGACACTAACTCCTGGAAAGGAAGCTGTTTTTGGAATTGTTAGTTCCAGCTTTCAGACCTTTGATAGTTTGTATTCCTCAGTGGAACTCCAACTAATGGAATCGGTGGATAGATAGATTACATATTGCTGTGTTGGATGACCCTAACTCACTCTTGTAAGAGAAGCAGTTTTTGGATTTGATAGTTCCAGTCCTCGTCAGGTTTGGATAAATTATGTTCTTTTTTGGCATTTGAAAATATGAATCCTCCCACAGCCTCTCAGATTTATCTTGTGACCCCCTTAGCGAGACCTCAGACCCCAAAGTAGAAACTGTAGTTCTAAATTGCATTCCACTCAAAGTGGCGTAGCAGTTTTTGCTTTGATGTTTGGTGGTACTCAGTGGAACTCCAGTTTATGTGATTGGTATAGACTGAATATAAGCCAATTTAAATGTCACCCTCTGGCACTCTGTGCAGGACGATGACAGGAATCATTAGTTTACCGCTCTAATCCTCTCCTGGATGTCAAATCTCTTTACTATTAAAGCTTTTACTTTAGCTGTTATTATCTAACCTTGACACATTCTCCCATAGAGGTTTAGGTATTTGACAAGGTTATGCGGTGATAGATGGTTTGTAGAACGATGCCCTTTTCTGAGCCTTTCCGCCTCATCCATCATACTGATGACAAAAAACAATTTATTTTACTTGAACAAAAAAGTTGCTTAAAGCTAGAAAAGCTCATATTTTCACTATGGATTTTAAGGTTCATTTTTAAAATCACAGCCCGTAACCACATTACAGTGTCATCTCACCTGGCTTGATGAATTGAAGTTCTCCCTCTGACTGATTGACTTCGCTGTTTATTGAAGGTCAGATGGCGCACAGTTGACAACAGGCCAGCATTCCGCAACATGGATTCCTTGTTTTTCTGACAGTGGCGTTGTAAACTCCCATATTGCTGTGTGAAACCAATCGATAAAGAAAGCGATGCTTGCCGTCTAACTCTTCGTGCCTTCACGGTCGTGATTGCACATGCTGCTATCGGCAACTTTCTGATTTGCAGCACTCTTTTGTTCTTATCCTGCAGTTGCAAAAACAAATGGTTCGCCGCTGTTACAACCCAGTGGCAGTCACAATATGTCCTTGTATTTTGCAATGCTAAGGAATTTATGATGAGAGCAGGTTTTCCCTCATACAGGATTGCTCAGGAGATGCACGTGAAAAGTGCAATACATTTACAATGAACTATCACTTGATATCAAGAATTTGGCAAATGCATGTTACAGCAGGCATTTCTATTTCTGATATGTTTTATAAACTCCCTCCTACAGCAGCTCTCTAGATAAGGAAGCACAGTATGTCTGTGTGCCATTTACAAGCAGCCGATCTGCCCTTGAGGCCCAGAGTAGAGCCAAAACACCCAGCTCAAAGGTCATGCTCTAGACTTCTCTATTTTTCAAAGGAGTTAAAGGGGAAAAAAAAAATAATTATATGGCTTAGTGCATGGTGGTTGGCCCGTGGAATGAGCTCATTCCAGCCACAAGAATCACAAGAATCGCTACTCCTCTTAGTAGCAAGGGGTACTCTAATCCCATAGTACTGGTCAGATTTTAGTCAACCGTGCACACATTTATCAACTAATGGGTCACAAAATGTGTGTTTAAGATCAAGGGCAGGGTCTGATTTGTCATTGCATTGCATGGGCACTTTTCCATTTTCACAAGAATTGCCACTCCTTGAGTATTCGTCAGGTTTGCGGTGTTCATAAAATGAGTGTTTGCATGAGCCCCTCTGCCATCTATACATACTGTAAATGCTGTAAGTAGGTTTATTTATGGCATTATGATGTCAAGAATTAGGGCCGTTGTCCTGAATATACGTATCATATGCTTTCGGTATGTCAGACATTACAATAACCTGTGAACTGTGATGGATCGTGAGTGATTGTTTTTTCCATACAAACTAACTTTCAGGATAACTTGTATCATTTTTTTTCATTATCCTTTTGATTTAGTGTTCCACCTATTTTAGAATCTGACTCAACTGCAATTCAGAGCATGCACTGATGGGAACTGGCAGTCGATGTTGCATCATATTATGCACCTCCTTGTTGCTTTGATTTATGTCTTTCACAAAATAGGGCAGTAACAAAGTTTCAGTTAAGCTGTCTTTAGTTGTTACTGGCTGACTGGGGCTGAAGATATAGGTGTGGTTGCCCCCACCTCTTTGTTTATCCAGCAGCATCCCCTGATCCATCAATAAGACCTTCAACTTATCGTGTTTCTTTCACTTTTTGTCGGCCTGATGGAAACCAGATGAAAAATGTAAACACGTTGTCCAACCCTAGTTTAAACAGTAAGAAGATATATGTGTATTGAAGTCAAGGTGACTGCGTTTAAAAACAGATTGATATTTCCATCCGCAGTAATTTATACTTGGCGGCATACCGCTGCTTTGGGATCTTCACACCCTTTTGCGTTTATAAGGAAGGATGTAGGCAGAGAGCAGCAGCAAGACCCAGAACAGAACAGGGCAGGAATCAGTAACATGAATAAATCACAGATGCCATGAAAGGAGGGGCTGGGGTGGAGGCGGGTTGCAAAGCGGCCTGCTGATGTGTAGCGTTTGTGGGCAGGCTAAAGCGTGCGTAAATGGCGCACTCTACATGAGATTTGCCAGTTGGATGTATAACTGCATGAGCTGAGCCATCAGCTAATGTACGCTTTCACCGAGAACAGCTGACCTGCTGGGATTGTGGCTGAGCTTGACTTTGTGACCTGTCTGAGTTAATGCTTTGCTCAGTTTTTCTCTCTTTCCAGTAGTTGCTAGATGATAATATCCATCGTTATTTTAGATGATTGCCCGCACTAATGTCTGTGAGTGCTTTGGTTCCACAGCTTTGGTTTGGACTCTACAAATCCGTAACAAAAAGCCTACATAGCAAAATATTATTTGTCTAAAGGGTGTGGAGATTTAACCTAAAGGCCCTTGGGTTACATTAAGGGAAACACGAGATCCAGTGTTTTTGGAGTTCGCTAGATAATAGGGACCTAAAATCACGTCTCCTTGCTGTAAGTTACTAGAATGACCAGGTTTAAAACACCTGTATTAAGCTAATTTGGTTTTGTTACTTACAATTCAAAAGTAAATGTTTTATTTGAACCCCTTCAAGTCTTTTTCTTTTGGTTGGGGGTTCAGCCATTGTCATTTTGCCATGAGTTCAACAATCTTTCAACTGTATGTGGTAAACTACCAACTCCTACAAGGGAAAATAGGCTCGTCATACAGTAAGTACTGAGCCCAAACGCTTAATCACTGATTCCAGATGTTTCGTTTAGTCCCATTGCCACAGGTGTATAAAATCAAGCATTTAGCCATGCAGTCTGCCTTTACAAACATTTGTGAACGAATGGGTCTTTCTAAAGAGCTTACTGAATTCCAGCGTGATACTGTAATAGGATGCTACTGTTCCAAAAAAGTCAGTTGGTGGAATTTCTTCCCTCCTAGATGTTCATCCATCAACCATAAGTGGTGTTGTTGCAATGCGAAAACATTTAGGAACCGCAGCAGCAACGTTGCAGACCACTTCAGGTTATAGAGCAGGGTCATCGAGTGCTCAGCCAGCATAGTGCGTAAAAGTCACCATCGCTCCACTGACTCAGTATAATATGTAGCCACTGCATGGTACAAAACTTGCCTATAGCTTGTTTACAGTGCGCCACATCAGACCCGCAGTTAATCTACTGCTATTTACTACCTTTTCTTGGGTGTTCTGGGTGTGTGGGAGTAATCTAAGCTGTAAATGAGCAATTGATGATTTACAGCTAGTGGGAGAAGGAAATATATTCACTTTGATCTAGAACATGCCATCTTGTTTTCATTGTCAGCAATCCTCTTTTCTAAGCTTGCTTTCAATTTATAGAATTTCATGCATTTGACTGAAATGTTTATTTGCAGTCTAACAGGCATTTAATCTTCTTATTACTGGTATCCAGTTCTAGTTCTGTGCAAAGAAAAACACTAAACTTCTTCGAATCACAGCTTCTGTTTCCGGAGAGGGACAGCTTGTGAGCAGTCAGATCAGCTCTCTGTCTTTTATTTAAGTAAAGCAGCTTTGGTTCTTTACAGTAATATTTATGGAGGTGTCTCTCAGAAGCAAAGCACATGGCACTTAACGGTGTATGAGGTGTAGAGGAAGTGAGCAGATCTGTCTTGGGCTGTTTGCAGTCCCACCCCTTACTGCAGTTATTCCTGGGTTATCCAATCGGCTGTCCAGGTTGGTGTTTGTGCTGCGGTGAGAAAACAAAGATCTGAATCGATCTTAACCCTTGTCCTGCCAACTATACGACCAGCTAGACGACCGGCAGTTGGTGAAAACGCCAGAAGTGATCAATACATAGACGACCAGCAGTACGCGAAACTTATCTGGGACATCGATATAGTGAGGTCCGGCAGTACTAGGGTTAATATTCAAAATGCTGCTTCACACGCTTTAATCAGTCCTGACATGGTTCTGCTTTGTTTGTAGTAAGAGACTGGCTTTCTTATAATCTTGTGGCGATCAAAGTGGTTCTTGGATAGTCATCATTTATTCATAGCCATTTAATTTGCTTTAATCAAGACACAGAGCTTCAGTCATGTGGCTGCTTGGGATAGCCTGAGGTCTTTTCTGCATTGTAAAAGAGAACATGTAAAGGCAACAGGCAGCACTCAGACTGCTGCTATAAATTCACTCACTTGCATTTATACCCAGCCAGCAGTATCAAAGTTCACTTTTTCCATCTGTCACGTGCTCTGTGCTGACACACAGGGGATTGTGTGCACTCAGGAAAATGACTCAGCAGACTAACTCTGTGTGTTTGTGTGCCGCAGTGTGGAAGGTGATGCTCCGGGCAGCGAGGTGGGAGCTTCTGTGGACCCCAGCGGAGGCTACAGTTGTGTCCCAGTGACCCACAGCGGCGGGCTCGGCCCCGACCACCTCGACAGCCAGCTCTACGGGCACATCTTGTTCCCGGGCCACCCGCGACCCCGCCGGCCCAAGCTCCAGCACTCTCAGTCCATCCTCCGGAAGCAGGCAGAGGAGGAGGCCATCAAGCGTTCCCGTTCGCTGTCAGAGAGCTATGAGCTCTCAGCTGACCTCCAGGACAAGCAGGTGAGAGGGGGAGGGACACACGCTAACTTGGACTAGCAAAGCAACATGAATACTTCTCTGGCAGGTCTGCATCGTGACGTTGAAAATATGCACAGTTTTAGATCAAATGTACAATATTTTTAGTTTGCAATGTATGGCTATTTTTTAACATTTTTCTATCAACAGTGGAAAATGTGATGTGAGATTTGTAGCTTGCAGTGACACGACTGAGGGAATTTATCACCTGAAACTGCAGTTCCCTTCAGCAGTGGAGCAATTTTATTGTTTTGCTCATCAAGTCCACAAGTTCCCTCTTTTGATTTAGTCTCACCGCCCTCATCAGGCAGCTGTTTTGAGCTGTTCTACTCACATAAGACAAGGTGGAGTGGAGCACTGAGTGTCTCATGACTCCCCAAACAGAGCTAAAAGACCAATTTTAAGAACTTGTCTCACAAATGAAAGCCAGGAGATATTTTGGTTTTGACGTAGAGAATTGTAACGTTACGTTACGTTAACACGATAACTTGTTACGCATTTAGGGAAGCTTCCGCCAGTTTTTGTAGGCATACGCCTCTGGCCCCCGGGCCCAAATATCAATGACATTTTCTATGTGTGAGACAAATATCAGATCAGTGTCTACTTTTTGGCTCACTTGGCAAAAGGATAAAAATGACAACTCTATTGACTACTATTTCTATGCTATAATGTGCCAGAGTATGGCTCAGACCTCGCCAAATAATATCTCCTGGGCTCACAGTGGAGATCCTCAGCTGTGAGACAGCAGGCTGTCCCAACAAGGGAGTAGGAAGGTCTTATATCTCTTCTACATACATGATGAAGCCACACAGACGTGGAAACTGGAGTCATCCCAAAGCTCATTAATACCTAAATGCAAAACAGGTTATGTAGATGAAGACAGCGCCGTACAAACAACAATGGTTAAATGAAGTGGTGCAAACTAAATAGATGTGACTGATGCCACAGAGCAACAGTAGCAGCTGATACCTTCCACAATTATTGAGGGAGTCATGATATAGAGAATGACAGCGTTATTTGTACTGGGCCGTAAGCACAGGAGTCTGCTGGAATTTGAAGCCAGCCTCAAGCGACCATGAGAGCAACTGCAGTTTGGGGGAGTAAACGTCGGCTTTCTCATCAGAGTTCGTCACTTCAAGATAATGAGTAGTGGGAGCCTTACAGCTTCAGTAAGCAAGTCCTAACAAAACAGAGCGCTGACAGCTAGGCGTTAATTATTCTTCTTCCAGCTGCTCCCGTTAGGGGTCGCCACAGCGGATCAGCCGCTTCCATCTCACTCTATCCCTTGCATCCTCTTCCCTCACACCAACCCTCTGCGTGTCCTCCTTCACTACATCCATCAACCTGCTCTGTGGTCTTCCTCTTCTCCTCCTGCCTGGCAGCTCCATCA
>VUQH01037554.1:0-16861 GCA_015106775.1 Etroplus canarensis | reverse complement strand
TGTTCCTGATCCCATGCAGTGATTTCCATGACAGAATCATGTCTGTTTGTAATGCAGTGCCGGCCTGAGGGCCTGAACATCACCAGCATCCAGTGTTAGTTTTCGGCTGTGTCCCTTGCTCACAGAGATGTCTCCAGATTCCCTGAATCTTTTGATGATTTTATGTACTGTAGATGATGGAAGATTCAAAGAGGAACATTATTCTAAAATTGCTCCACAGACTGTAGACACAGTTTCTGGCAGATTGCTAAACCTCTGCCCATCTTTACTTCCAAGGGACTTTGTCTCTCTTGGGTGCTCTTGTTATACCCAATCACATTACTGGCCTGTAAGGTGATTACAGGTAAGCAGCAAGGGCCAGACTTCTACCTAATCTGACACCACCACCAGCTTTTCAGGGTGGGTGGGTGGGTGGGTGGGGATACTGAGGTATTCCTAAGCCAGCTGAAAGATGTAATCTCTCCAGTCTCTCCAGGGTCTGCCCCGGAGTCTCCACCCAGTTGCCAATGCCTGAAACACTTCACTCAGGAGGCGTCCTGGTCAGACACCTGAACCACCTCGACTGGCTGCCTTCGATGTGGAGGAGCAGCAGCTCTACCCTGAGCTCCTACTGAGTGACTGTTCTCCAAGGCTGAGCCTAGACACCCTTCAGAGGAAGCAGGCTGAGGTGCCAATTCTCAACCCAGCTGCTTCACATTCAGCTCCAAACCACCCCCACTGATGAAGCCAAAAGAACCACATCATCTGCAAAAAGCAGATCCTGAGGTCACCAAACTGGACAACTTAGAAATTTTATCCAGAAAAGTTCAGAATTAGCCCTAGAGAACAACACTAATCGGAAATATTTATAGATAAACTGGTTCTAACTACCGACCAGACATCTCTCATGCAGCACCAACGCTGCTAACCTCACCATCTTGTTATGAGGAGGTGACAGCAGACACGCTGCTGCAGGTTTAAATCTTTATTTAACTTTTTCACATCCTGCTTCCACTTTGTTAAAAACAGCACCGAGACCGTCTGAGGCTGTAAAGCACATTCTTTTTAGTTCACAGTTCCACTCCCGGCTCAGACCTGTCAGAATACAAATTACATTTCCATGTGCAGGGTCACCTGTGTGACCCCTGACCTCACCTCACACATCTGCAGCTGGAACATCCGTCGCTCCTTCTCCATTTCCTCTGCAATTTCTCCTCCGCTGAACTCAGTCCGAATCATCCCGTGCTGCTTGGCATGCTCCCTCTTCTCCTTCTCCAGTTTCGCTCTGCAGAGGTCAGAGGTCAACACAAAATATCAACACAAAGACATCTGGCATTGAATAACATTTTTTAACACTTTCTGGCAGAGATTTGTAATAAAGACAAACAGAAAAACACAAGAAGAAAAATGGAAACGTGCAGAAGCCCAGAAACACTTTTTTATATTCTGTCTGTGTGAACAGATTTAAATCCCTTTGCTGAATCAGTATGAACACTAACTTTACTGAAACATCCTGCCTTAGAGCTCATACACTACTGTGCAAAAGTCCCAAGCCACCACTCATCACATCTCTGACAAGCAGAGATATTACAGATCATCAGCGCTGCTGCAAATCCCTCATGTGAGCTGGATAATGCAAAAACTATTGGACGCAGATTTTTTAACTTTGGCGCCGAGATAGACCTCCATGAGATGTGGAACTGATCCGATTTTATGCCCCTAGAAGCCAATGTGTATTTTTACCATTTTAGCTATATCTCTGCCTGATCTGGACGAAACAAACTATAACACCGATCGTGGGATCGTATACTTTTATGGCGACACCATGCTGTGTATGTTGTCACTGCCATCTGCTGGTGGCCCCACTGAAAATCGGTAAAAAAAAATTCAGGGATATCAGGGAATCAAAGTCACTGCTGCATATGCTGATTCTTAATCATCCATAAGCCACTTAAATTTGACCTATGAGTCACTGAAGCATAAAAAGGCTCCTAACATGAACCCACTTCAAATTGTATCTTTAGGCACTAGTGGGCTGGTTCGAGACTTTTGCACAGTACTGTAAATGTTTGTTCATGTAAATGTCTTTCAGCTCTTTATTCCATTTCCACGTGTGTGAGCAGCTGATAGGAGAGTCGCTGTTCTTACAGTTTGGTCTCGTAATCCTTCCAGGCTTTATCAAAGGGCTTCTTCAGATCCTGGAGGAAAAGCAGAGACGTCACACAGTCATTTAAATCTTTAGGACTTTGACCTCTGAGTCATTCTGGAAGCATTTCCAGACGATAACACCAGTGTGCCTGTGGTTACTCTGATTAGGGACTCTGAATACAAGGTGTTCATTTTGTAAAGGTGCATTAGATCTGAAGCACACGAAACATCGAGCTAAACTCAGTAACCCTGCAGCTGGATGGAAAAAGGACTGATTTTATCTTAAAGTGTCAAAAAGAATGAGGACCGCGATGGAAATGAACCAAAGCTGCATAATACAAAGACCCAACATGAATAGTTTCGTTGGGATGAATTCAGCTCAGCTCAACTACGTCATATTTCACTGTGGAAAAGACAGGGCTGTCTTCTCAACTCATGTTAATCAAGAGGCTGAAGATCTCTTGAGTAGAAGTTCCTAAATTCAAATTGTATTTGTCAACTTTGGAAGGGACAGACACACTCACTGGCCACTTCATTAGGTACACCTCACTAGTACCAGGTTGGACCCCCTTTTAATTCTTCCTGGCAGAGATTCAACAAGCTGCTGAACCATTCCTCACAGATGTTGCTCCATATTGACATGACAGCATCATACAGCTGCTGCAGATTTGTCAGCTGAACATCCATGATGAGAATTTCCTGTTCCACCACATCCCAAAGATCTGAGATCTGCTGACTGTGGAGGACATCTGACTACAGGGAACTCCTTGTTATGTTCAAGAAACCAGTTTGAGATGATCTGAACTTTGTGACATGGTGTGTTGTCCTGCTAGATGGACATGGTCAGCAACAACACTCAGGTAGGCTGTGGGGTCTAAGTGATGCTCAGTTGGTACTAAGGGGCCCAAAGTGGGCCAAGAAAATATCCCTCACACCATTACACCACCAGCAGTCTGAACTGTCGATACAAGGCAGGATGGATCAATGCTTTCATGTTTATGCCTAATTTTCACATTACCATCTGAATATGGCAGCAGAAATCCAGACTCATCAGACCAGACAACGTTTCTACAGTGTTCTGCTCTTCAATATTGTATGAATTGTAGCCTGTTTCCTGTTCTTAGCTGACAGGAGTGACACCCAGTGTGGGCTTCTGCTGCTGTAGCCCATCAGAGAAGCTCTTCTGCGTACCTCGATTGTAACAAGATGTTCTTTGAGTTTCTGTTGCCTTCCTGTCAGCTAGAAGCAGTGTGGTTGTTCTCCTCTGACCTCTGGCTCACTGGATGTTTTCTCTTTTTTGGACCACTCTCTGTAAACCCTAGAGATGGTTGGGCTAGAAAATCCCACCAATCAGGAAACATGCCACGTTCAAAGTCACATAAATCACCTTTCTTCCTCATTCTGGTGCCCACTTTGAACTTCCTGCCTAAATGCCCTGAGCTGCTTCCACGCGATTGGCTGATTTGATATTAGCTTTAAGCAGTTAAACTGGTGTACCTAATAAAGTGGCTAGTGAGCGTATTTGCTCAGCTGCCTGTTTTACTATGAAGCAAAAGACTAACAGTAAATATATTTTTTATATCAGTCCTAACCACAAACACAGAAAATGTAGAATCACAGACAGATGGCAACAAATTCATGAAACATATTTCAGTAGTAATAAAATCAATAACAGGAAGTAAACCCTATCCGAAAGCTGTTTGAATATGTGTGTGCGTCTGTGGGTTTGTTTCAAACAAGAGAAAAAAATGAAACACAAACCCCTTTCACTCCTTTCAGGTCTCCTTTCAGCAGATTGTCCAGAGGAAACGTGATGATGTTGTTCATGTTCTGCAGCTGCAAACAGGAAGTCCAGTTACACCACAAATATTACACTGATGTATCATCACACAATGCAGAGCGTTCAGAAAAATAATATGTAAGGAGGAAAAACCAGACTTTGAAGAAGTACTAAAAAGTGTTTCTGTATTTAACACTTTTCAAAATAAAAGCTCAAACCATTTCACTGTGTGAGTCGACTGTTTTTGGTCAAATTCGGCTCCTCACCAGGTTCTTGAAGAGTGCTGTCAGCTCTCTGGTGAAAATGGCAAACTTGAGGAAGGCGGAGCCGACGTCATTTTCATCCCTGGAGATGCAGTTTTCTCCGAACTTCTCCATGGACTGAACAAACTGCTCCTCATTTTCCACATGAGCTGCAACACAGAGAATGTGTTTAACACCAGCTGAACAGCAAACAGTCATCTGCAAACTAATTCAAAGTTCACTAGGAATTCTGGGTCAATTCATATAGTTAATTCAAATTAATTCAATATAATTTTATTTATACACAACACAATAAAAGTCACCTCAAGGTAAAGACCCTACAGTATTAGAGAGAAAACGGCAACAATCAGACCATCCCCTATGAGCAGCACTTGGCGACTGTGAGAAGGAAGAACTCCCTTTTAACAGGAAGAGATCTTGATAGAACCAGGCTCACGGAGGGGCAGCCATCTGCCTCAACTGGTTGGGCGTGAAAGAAGAGCGAAAGGGGAGCAAAGAGAGACACAGACTATGGGAGAGAGAAGACAACATTTAATGACATGCAGCAGTAACAAATAAATACATGGGGAGTGAAAAGAGGTGGGTGGAGAAGAAATGCCCAGCACATCATAAGAAGCCACCCAGCAGCCTAAACCTATTGCAGAACTGTGATATTTATTGATATGTTTGATAATTTTATTTTGGCTCCAACAGTGTGAAAATGTTGGAGCCAAAAACACTATTGAAGAAATGATATATAAAAAGTGAAATCAAAAAATAAAATTATAGTTTTATGATGTTTGCAGACGACATTGTGATCTGTAGTGAAAGTAGGGAGAAGGTGGAGGAGAGCCTGGAGAGGTGGAGGTATGCACTGGAGAGAAGAGGAATGAAAGACAGAATCTATGTGCATAAATGAGAGGGAGGCAGGTGGAATGGTGAAGATGCAAGGAATAGAGGTAGAGAAGGTGGATGAGTTTAAATACCTGGGCTCATCCATTCAAGGCAATAGACAGAGCGCAAGAGAGGTGAAGAAGAGAGTGCAGGCAGAGTGCAGTGGGTGGAGACGAGTGTCAGGGGTGCTTTGTGACAGAAGGATAGCAGCAAGAGTGAAAGGGAAGGTTTACAAGACGGTAGTGAGACCTGCTATGATGTATGGTTTGGAGACGGTAACAAAAAGACCTGTGGCAGAGCTTAGATTTTCCCTGGGAGTGACCAGGATGGACAGGATTAGAAATGAGTCCATCAGAGGGACAGCTCAGGCTGAGATGGTTTGGACAGAGTAAGAACAGTAGATATACTGGACAAAGGATGTTGAAGATTAGAAGTTTCATGCAAAGTTTTTCACCTTTAAAAAACTCTTATCCAACCATCTATGATGGCAAAATGCCAAAGATAACACAGCCAAAGAAATGCCAAAGATAACACAGTTTGACAGACACAAAACAGGATTTTTGTACCAACAATATGATTCCTAAAGAGCTGTTAGCTGAAAACTTGGCATATCTCAGCATGATGTGCAATGTGTCCTTAAAAATGTGAGGAAACTGGACAAGTGGACGACAGAAGACGTGTCAGGACTATTACATCAGATTTTGATCCTCCATGTAATACCATCTAGAAGGTGCCTGATTGGCAGCAGCTTCATTTTTCATGACAATGATCCCAAACACACTGCCAATGCGGTGAAATCTGGATAGAAAAACACACAATGGAACACTATCGGTCATGGATTGGCCTCCTCAGAGCCCTGACCTCCACATTACTGTGGGATCATCAAGAAATGCAAAGAGCAGCTTTGGAATGCAGAACTATTCCTGAAAACGACTTAAAGAAATGACAGAAAACTTGGTAAGAGAGTTCAGGCTGTGTGGAAGAACAATGGAACTCAAACCAAATACTGACATTAAGCTGCTTTCTTATGTACTTATTTCCATTTATGTTTTACGCACATGTTTCAATAAATCTTTGCATCTATTTTCCATTTTCCAAGCAACGAGGGCTGGCTCGAGACTTTTGCACAGCACTGGGTTCTTTGTCTCACCCCAGCTGGCCACCCAAGCACAGCGGGCTAGAACAAACTGTGTAATTATTATGAAATCTTAATAGCTGCTGAAAGCCTGATTAAGTCGCGGTTTACATGCACTGCTTCTAAACAAATACAGAAAGAAGCACACGCTGTCCGCACACTTTTGGTCACATTTAGTCAGCTCTTTAAGGTTCTCTTCCTGAGCTGTGAAACTGCTGAGTGATGAGCTTCCTTTTGGAGCTCGCTGACTAATGTTGGGTTCAGGCAGCGTCCCCGCTCGTCTTCTGCTTCGCCAAACCGAATCTTCTCGCTTGCTGAGAGCATTTGAAGCTTCTCTCAGGGATGCATGGATGTGGGCGTCTCCCTCGGCGTGCTTGGGCAGGAGGAAGCACGACAGGAATGTTTGGAGGTGAGACTCAGCCAGCCTGAGCACAAACACAGCAACCAGCACGCGTCTGCTGATGAACTAAACACAACAGCTCTGATCTAAAAACAGCTGAAACCAGAGCGAGCGTGTCGGTGCTTTCAATTTGGCTGCTTGGGTGTGAGCGCAGAGGGTTCCCTCAGACAGGAAGTCAAAGCCAGAGTGAGCCTCTGCGGTGGAAAGTTTATTTATTTTAGGACAGACATGAAAGTACGTGTCTCACCCAGACCAGACGAGTTGATGGACTTCACTGACTTCTTGATCTTGTAGAGAACCGATCGGTCCAAGTCCAGAGCCTGAGGAGGGGAAACAGCACACAGATCAGCAGGGAGCCTTTTAATAAAATCAGTGTAGCTATAAGACGTCCTGCACCAAACAGGTAAAAAGGACAGAGGTGTGCGTGCTGCTGCTGTCAGGCGAAACTGCTCAGGTGTGTCCTCCTGCCTTCATCTTTGAGCAGAAGTATGTGGACAGACCACAGCGTGCACGCCAGCAATTATTATTATTACAGTGAACACATCAGAAAACAGAGGGTGATAAAAGCGTCCTCTCAGTGGTTTCACCAAACAAATAACTCAGAAAGACGGCGGTTTTATTCTTAGAGACTACTAGAGTACCTTTGCACGAGTCACTGTTCAAAATAATCCATCTCATTCTGCCTCTTTAGTGTCTCTACAGTGTAGCGGCATTCGCACTCGCCTTGTAAGTGAACAGTCCCTGGTTTGAGTCCAGGTGATGACCCAAGCCCCTCCCACCACGGATGGTTTGCATCAGAAAGGGCATCCGTCATAAAAACTGCGTTAAATTACTGGTGCAGATTCCCCCCGCTGTGGAAATCCAAGGGAGCGGATGAAGGTGCTTTATCTCATTCTGGCTCAAAACGAACTCTTTTAGCTCATGCTTTCTTCTGATTGGCCCACATGCGGAAGCCTGTTGAGGGGCAATACCCAGTGCTTGTGAGTTGTACTGACTGCGGTTAGTGGTGAATGTCAGCCTGCTGCCAAAGAAAAGAAACTTACTAACAGCTCTACGAATGCACCAAAATACTTATTTCAACGTCTCACTCTTTGTCAGGAAGAAGGAGGTAAACCTGGTGATGGTTCAGAATAAACTAACCTTTCAGCTTCTCTGCAATTTTCACACCCAGTGGTCTGTGCGGAACCCTTTTGGTGGGCCAGTTCTGGTTCTGGTCCTGGTTGGACACCCTTACACGAACATTAAGAGTGTTCCTGGGCTTTGTCCATTCTACAGAATTTGTTGCAGAGCCACATATATGATAAAACAGAGACCGATATCTGAAACAGTTTTCACACTTTACTCAGAAGCTCTTTAATCTCAGCTTTAACACAGGAAGGGTTGGGCACTGCAGGTACTGACGGCTCTCGTCCTTCTGCAGGGGTCTGGGTTCAAGTTCAAGTTCAAGAGATTTTTATTGTCATTTCAAACCACATTTAGCTGACGCAGAACATAGTGAAATGAGATAGTGTTTCTCCAGGACCTGGCGCAACATATAAATATATAGACATAATATACACATATAGACATATGACAGGAGGGTTTTTTTTTACAGTTTAAAATTCAAGTTAAAAAATAAATAAAGTGCAACGTGTGCAACATAGTGCAATGGTTCAAGTCTGCCCAAGACCTCGCTGTCCTAATACAGGCAAAATGCTCCAAGATAAAGTAAGCACCTTCAGCTGCTCCCTTGGGATCACCAAGGCAGGTAGTAGGGTAGTAGGGTAGTAGGGTAGTAGGGTAGTGTGGTAATAGTTAACCCTACTACCACAGTAGTAGGGTTAACCCAGGACTACAGGTGAACGGGTCTATCACGACAAATCGTACGTCTGCGAGGGTTGTTATTCTGAAAGCTGAGCAGATCCTCTGTGCTGCTCTGGTTTCTGACTTCTCTCTCTCTCCATTTGCTCGGTGCAGCTCGATGAGGCTTCAACAGAAAAAAGTCCTTAAAATAACCTGCTGACAGCTTCAAAAATGCTCAGCTTCAGCGGTTTCACAATGTTGCTACACCCAGGGTTAGGTTCCCATCCCCCACTGGATATGGAATTTTTACCTAGTTAGCAAAGCCAAAGATAAATCATAAAGCATAAAACCAAAATGCACAGAAGCAACTTTATTTCAAAGGTAACATGTTCTAGTTTCTGAAACTACACATGATGCAGCCAAACCTTAACCAGTTCACTGGTGGCACCAGCAGACCTGAACAATGCTGGGAGGTTAATGTTCAACAGGAATGGTAGCCATTAGCCTGAAGCCAGTTCATATCTAACAGGTTTGCTGACTTGTCATTCAATGTGGGAGACTTTAGTCTTCCATCTGTCTCCTGCTGCGTGTCCAGGTCCAGTCACGAGGCAGCAGGCTAAGCAGGGACTCCCAGACCTCCCTCTCACTGGCCACCTTCTCCAGCTGATCTCGAAGGATACCGAGGTGATCCCAAGGCAGCTGAGAGACGTAATCCCTCCAACATGTCCTGGGTCTGCTCCGTAGCCTCCTCCAGGCGGGACATCCCTCAACCACCCTTCTTCTTCTTCTTCTTTGCATCCTCTTCCCTCACACCAACCCTCTGCACGTCCTCCTTCACTACATTCATCAGTCTTCTCTGTGGTCTTCCTCTTCTCCTCCCTGCCTGGCAGCTCCATCTTCAACATCCTTTGTCCCATATGTCCACTATCCCTCCTCTGAACATGTCCATCCCCAAACTACCCCAACCTGCTCCTCACCCTCTCTCTGAGGCTGAGCTCATTTCCAGAGCTTGCATCCTGTGGTCATTACTCAGAGCTCGTGCCCACAGGTGAGGGCTGGAAGCAGATCAACAGGTAAACCAGCAGCGTCGCTTTCACACTCAGCTGTCTCTGCACCACAACAGGCCGGTACAGTGTCTGCATCATGGCAGATGTCATGCAGACGCATCCAAGTCTTCTACACTACAGGAGGTTTGAGGTGAGTCTCCTTTGGTCCCTTTACTTCTCTGACACACAGACAAAATCCTCCAAGCTAAAGGTGGTGGTCCTCCATCAGTCTCAGGTCAGAGGGTGGCAGGGAGTCACAACGCAGCAGCTGTGCTGGTAAAAAGCACCCTCACCCCTCCATGGACACAGTCTCAGACTTTGTGTGTCCTTTTAAACCACAGAGGTTGCGTCACATGGCACATTTTCCCGCTGACCGCTGTGTGCAGGTTCACCTGAGCAGCTGCAGCTCTGAGTCACAGCTCCGTGACTCAGTGTGAGAAACACGCAGACGCCCCACACGCTCGGTTACTGTTTGACGAGCTGCTTCTCAAACACCTGAATCTCTGCTGGCTTCAGGAAACACCAGCAGGCGTGTCAGAGCAGTGACACACAACCCACTGAGGTGCTGTTACACCCTCCACTTCCTTTCCTTTATAACCAAGTCAAATTAAAAACTACAGACATGCCAAGTGGCAGAGTTGGGAATCACCAGAGACCCCACGATATGATAACTCATTTGAAACATTTTGCAGATAAACTGAAACATACGTTTTTCACCTGCAAACTATGACCCAAAGGTAAAGCTAACTTTAAGCCTGTTCCTCTTAGGGCTGTCATTTTTACTGCTGCAAACTGAGTCTGTAAAGCAGACAGACTGAACCTACACTGTCATTAAAACCCGTCATAAATGACAAAAAACTCTTTGTTTTACAGCCTCATCCAACATCACTGAATACAAACATGTGTGGGACACTGGACCATTACATGGACTCTGGACAGTGCAGCGTGTACAGCAAAGGTCCCGCAGCCCCTTCAGCAACTGAAGGACTTGAAGATTACATGAGGTGTTCCTGTAGTGTGGTGCTTTACACAGGTCCCTGGTTTGAGTCCAGGTGAGGACACAAGGCCCCCGTTCACTATGGAAGGTTGCATCAGAAAGGGCATCCGGCATAAAACCTCTGGATTAATCCGCTGTGGTACCAAAGGTACATTTACATAAGTGGACTGAAATACAACTTCAGTGCTACAACTGTCAACTGCAACGTTAATAATAGGATATGGATATGTGGTACGCCTGTATAGATATAATGTTGCGATACGATGCTGTACCGATTGTTTCCCCCACTGCTACTAAGAGGGATCAGAATAACTGCAAACACAACAAAGAGACACAAAAGGCGGCAAAGTGGATCAGTTCTTACTCCACCAGTGGGTTTATGCTTCTGCGTTGAACTGACGCCGTGCCCTTCTGAAAGCCCACACTGTACCTTAAGGCCCTGTCAGAAGATGTAACCAGCTTACGCTCGTGTTGGAAAAATTTGGCAAATACACTGGTGTGTAAGTCATTGGTAAGTTTTATATAACTTAAGAACACGATGAAGCATGCTGGTATACGTCACAGTACGGTGAGGTCACTGAAAAATTTTGAGCATGCACAAAATTTCTGACGTTTTCCAGCGTATGGCTCACACATCCAACGTACACGGGTCATGAGCTGTAGGTGAGTTATGCGATTTTTGACACACGTTCACACATTACTTGTAAGTTACTCATGAGTCAAAATATGTCAAGATAATATCTAGCATACCCAACATGCTTTGAATCTATATGTAACTTATAGCAAACTTATCTCCAACACATACTGATGTATGTAGACATATTTGACGTGTTCTAGATGAACACAGGACTTACTGAACGTCATCGAAAACATGCAAAATTCTCCAAAGTGTCCTTCACTGAAGTGCTGAGTCTTTGTAGAGCCTAAGCTGCAGCTTATGCTTGAGCCTGTGCATCGACCCAACACGCAGTTACACTTCTAGCCAGCTGCACGCCAAAGGCGAAGGCTTTCAGAAAAGTCTGCAGCTTCGACGTAGCTACAGGGCTGACTGCACTTTTAAAAATGGAGCCGCGCCCCGCCTCTAATACTTCAACATTAGAGAAATGCAGAGCCCTCATGTTCCCAACATGAACTGATCACACATTTCTGAGGATATCTTTGTGTGCAGAGGTTTAATGGCGCTGAAACGTCAGTGCAAACGTCCTCCACCGGGGAGCTCTCATTATGTCACTAATGAAGGTGTTGCAAGGACGTAAAAGTAAAGTGTAAAAGTAAAGTGCAGCAGCTCGGAGCGATAATGTAAAGCAGACGGCTCATGTGACCAGCCGGGCAGATAAAAACAGGGATCACATCAGGGCCTCTGAAACGTTAGGTAACGTTTGCAGTGAAATGCAGCTTAACCTTTCGGAGTCGTGTGTGCAGGCAGAGGAGTAACAACTGTGTGACGATAACGAGCTCTGCGCTCATGATGGCAGTCAGCCATGTGGAGCAGAGTGAGCAATCATCAGCTGGAAGAAAGCGCGAGCTAAAAGAGCGCCTCTGACCTCCTCGCAGAGGTTTCTGCAGGTCGGAGCTGGTTTAACCAGGGGCGTTTCCAGGATTTTTTTTTTTTTTTTAAACGGGGTGGCACAAAGAGGTCCCGAACAAGGCAGAGGGGCCCCACAGAAAAAGCAGAATATTTGAAATCAGTGTAGAAAACTAGACGAGAAAAACCTGTGGAGGGTTTTCAGGCCTGTGTGCTGCCCTGTGTTCTACTGTCAATTTATCACATGAAGCAGAGTTTAAACGTCACTTTGTGAAGGCTAAATCAGTACTAGACTGTTATTTGAGTACAAGTTAGTATCGTGTTTAACTCGATTTATAGGGTACCAGCTGTATAATCAAAATATATTCAAAGTATTTGAAAAGTAAATGTACTTATTATGAAAAATGAAACTTTTTAGACTCATAAACATATTATATCACGAGTTTTGGTTATGTATTTGATGTGTGCATCATTTTAATGTTGCAGCTTTTGACTGATTCTGTTACTTCAATTCAATTCAATTCAGTTTTATTTATATAGCGCCAACAAAAGTCACCTCAAGGCGCTTCACACTGTAAGGTAAAGACCCTACAGTGTTAAAGAGAAAACCCCAACAATCACACCATCCCCTAT
Organism: Etroplus canarensis; assembly: GCA_015106775.1. NCBI lineage: Eukaryota > Metazoa > Chordata > Actinopteri > Cichliformes > Cichlidae > Etroplus > Etroplus canarensis. Next base: position 4,300 of record VUQH01037554.1, on the reverse strand, counting down.
GAGCAACACTTGGCGACTTTGGGAAGGAAGAACTCCCTTTTAACAGGAAGAGACCTCAGAGTGTTACTAGATGACTTGATCTGTAATAATGCAAAATGATACTGATGCCCTTCCTGATGCAATCATCCATAGTGAGATGGGCTTGTGTCCCCACATGGACTCGAACCAGGGACCTTTCACTTGTATTTACATGTGCATGGAGGCGCAGTGGCTCAGTCTGTTCATGACTAGCTGGGAACCAGAGGCTACTGAGCGTCTCTGGTTTGAAACCAACCACTGGGGTTTGGAGGCCGAAACTCAGGACCCACCAAGGACCCACGTATGAGTGCTCACAGGAGGCCTGGAGAGGAGCCCCTGAGAAAGGCACCTAACCCCCCACAGCGCTCGGAGTTTCAAGACTGGCACATTTTTCTTGCTTCATGCTGAATTTCCTCGCCTGACATAACCCAGTTTAGGCTGTTCTTGTGTGCGGCGTACAGCAGGACCTGGTAGCTACAAAACTGACTGACTTAATGAGTGTCCCTGTAGTGTCGTGGTCTACACACTCGCCTTATATCGATTCCAGGTGGGGACACAAGCCCCTCTCACCATGGAGGGTTGTGTAAGGAAGGGCATCTGGCATAAAACCTCTGCCGCATTACCAATGTGAATTAATCAGCTGTGGCGACCTCTTGGGGAGAATACAGGGGAGCACCCGAGGGTGCATTTCATCAGAATGTGACAACATGCATGAAACGGTAACAAAAACTTTAAATCCATGTTGTTATGTGTGTGCAGTATACCTTACGATGAACACACACGTCGCTCGTTTTACAGTCAGAAACTTCCACTAACCTGGGCCTACATCTCCCTACAGCACACCCCCGCGTTCCCCACCACCCTCACTTCTTTCTAAACCTTCAGTTACATTTTAAGTTCACAGAACCCCCTGAAAAAATCAAAATGATCAGTTCAATAAACTGAATCACCGATGTTCTTGCTGTTTGTGAAGTTTGTAATCCTCCTTGTTGTGATATCTGGCACGTGCAGCTGTAGTGGTGTGAACCAAAGTGCGCGTTTGGGAATTTTTAATGATGTGGTGCACAAACCTGCACGGATCTGCTTGGAAAACACAACAGTTCAAAGCAGTTTCCTCACAGCAGAAGCTGCCGGAGATGCTTCCTGTTTTTAGGTTTATTTCAGTTTCACAGTGATCCGCTGTCAGCTGCAGATCTCTCCTGCTGATGAGTCAGCTGCTTTTATTAGTTCCAATTTGACCAAAACATGATTGTTTTTAAAAAAAATATTTTAGGACTATTTTTGCTGTTATTAGACGGGACAGTGAAGAGTGACAGGAAAGCGGGGAAAGCGTGAGGGTGAAACGGGTTGGGGCAGACTCAAACCCAGGCCTCAACCTGAGCATTAATGAAGCAGAGTGGGATCATCAAGAAAGACAGCCAACATCCATAGAAGATCTTTGGAATGTCCTTCAAGAAGCCTGGAGAACTACTCCTGAAGATACTTACAGAAATGACGGAAAGCTTGGCTCAGAGAGTTCAGGCTGTGTGGAAGAATAAAGGAGCTCAAACCAAATACTGACTTTCAATGTCTGTTTTTACCTCGTGCTACATTTTCATTTATGTTTTCATGTTTCAGCTTCACCTCTTCCTTATTCCTCTGCAGCATATAAAGCAACGAAACCTGGACCAAGACTTTTGCACAGTACTGTGAGCTTACATGGTGCCCCAAACAGATGAGTTTTTTCCAACGGTCAGAAATCCAACAGTTTACCATCAGTGAATAAAGGTAAGCTGATGAACCTGAAGATGAGGAGGACGTGAACGTGCAGCGCACTGACCTCAGGCCAGCCGAGTGATCACATGACAGGACAGAGCATCACACCCAGGTGGTGACTCTGTACAGCACTCATGCACTCAGCAGAAGCTGGTTTCATGTGTTTACTGTAATTACTGAAGATGAGAGAGGTGCTGATGATTTATTGGAGGCTTGAGTAACTCTGAGCACTTCAGGCAGACGTGTTGAGACACGATGGAAGGAAACACAGACGAGCTTTAAAACTGAAAATCGAGGAGGCGGAAACAAAGAAACAGACGTGAAACCAAGGAAAGTGGAAAGATGATGGAGAAAACGAAGGGAGACAAGAGGAGATTTACCCAAGAGGGAAACCGTGGCGAGACAGAGCATGTGGGTACTCGATCAGACGAGCGAGGCTCCACCGTCGCCTCAGGTCTACTAGGAGGGAACGTCCCAGCATGCAACAGGAGGGAGTTGTGATTTCTACAAACCTCACTCATCCTTCTGAAAGTACTCACTGCAAATGAGTAGAAATCTGGGTTTCTTTGCTGAACTTTCAGAGGAACCAGCGTTCAGGCCTGAGCTCAGAGTGTAAGCCAACAACGTTACCAGACGGCTCCTTTACAGCTACAGGTAAAAAACCATTCAAACCAATAAAACCTCTGTCAAACTAACAGTGAGACGGGAAGAAGCAAAACAGCCTTTCAAAGAAAGAGGAAACAAACCATGCTTACAAAATAAGTCACCCACAGACTCACACAGACAAATACAAGACACCTGAGTCCATCCCTTCAACTTGGCCTCCTGTATGAAGTCCAGCCTGCAGTTCTGCTCTCCTGCTGAGACATAATTACCTCTAGGAGGCGGGTACCCTCAGTGCTCAACCTTCAAAGCCTGGTCTGGGTCCATCTTCATGATGTCTGTGTCAAACAAGTGTTCAAAACCCTGCTCCATCTCACAGGCTGATCTCTAAAACACCTCGAGACCCTCCAAAGGGTTCCTAAAGCCTTTAACAACCACAGGAAGCTGTGGGTGGACTGGACAACCCTTCCTAATATGAGAGCCAACCAATAGGGCCACTCCCTTCATGATCACGACCAATGAGGTCCTGATCATGACCATCTAGCAGGATACAAGTGGTATGCAACATGTGCTATCACAATGCTGTTAGCGCCAGGTCCACCATCTAAAAGAGAAGACCCATCGAAGGTCTGTCAGCATGACAGGAACAGTGAATACAGGAAAAAAACAGGAAGTCATGATGATCATGCTGGCGGACCAGGTTACTGCCCTATTATCACCCACTCTGACCCAACGCCATGCCTTCACCATGGCCCTAGACCCCTGACCGACCCTAACCGAGCTTAAGACATTATCATACCATAAAGAAACCTGATGATGGCACTTATGTCTGGATGGCAGAGGGACACACTCATTTACGAAGATTACAATCCAGACCAATGCTCTTAGGTAGAGCTGGGTGATAAAACGATAATCGCGGCAGAAATCTAAGACATGCTTGATATACTGTAATGTCAACAGAACTCATGCCGTTGGAGGTTGCCTATTTGGAGGCCAAAATTCAGGACCCAACAAGGACCTATATACCAGAGGCCTAGAGAGAAACCAGCTCAACCTCTCCTCTCGAGCACAGGCGAGGTGCCCCCGAGCAAGGCACCCAACCCCCACTGTGCTACTTGACGCCTGTAATGGGCTGCCTTGCTTCTCTCACCTCTCACCACTGCATGTCACCCGCTCTGGGTGTGTGCACATCGTTGAACAAGAGTGTTGAAATTTGGTTGTAATTTCCCTGTTAGGAGATCAATAAAACAGACATCTAATCTAATCTAATCTAATCTAATCTAATCTAATCTAATCTAATCGCGCCACTCGAACCAATCATGTGGCTGGAAAGAAACTACAGTCACGTCAGGTTAGGCTGAGTGTGGGCGTGGCAGCAGGACATGCGCTGATGTCTGTGCACAGAGGAGAGGGAGCGAGGTAAACGAGGAAATCACCACAGAAAACCCAAGAGACAGCATTACTAACAGACACAGCTCGAGGCTCAAATGACTGCTGAAAAAATGGGTCAGTACAAGACTTTAGTTCCCAAACAGGTGCTGCTGGTCCCCCTGAAACAACCACAGTGAAACCTGCACCGCAACCACAGACCACAGGGTCCACCTTCTCTATTGTTCAAAAAACACCATGAAGCATGATGGGAAACGTGGGATTTAAGCAGCCGATTAAAGTAAAGAACCTGGTTAGCAGGTATCTCACATCTGAACCGTATCTGAGCCTCACTGTCCACCGAGGCTGGACTCTGGACAGCAAATGTCTTTAAACAGGTGAAGTAAGGACTTTAGGACGGACAGAAGCTCTTTGATGCTGAGGACAGAAACACAAAGTTTTTGTGTGTCTTTGTAGGTTTTTATAGATTCAAACACTTTGAAATGGTTGGAAAACAAAGGAAAGGATACAGTACAGAAGCAGATTATTTGAAATT
>VUQH01037552.1:42947-56430 GCA_015106775.1 Etroplus canarensis | reverse complement strand
CATATCCAGTGTTGTCATCCACATTCTCATTCATGCATTTCTAATGGCATTCACATGCATTTCCTGTGTAAATAATAAACTGCTACATTAACTGTAATAATAACTGGGTATTAACGATAAGATCTACATATATTGCTATGTACAGACCAAGCTGCAGTTATTACTGTGCACATGACCTTTATGACCATTGTGACCTTAGTCACTACTGCCTGTTAAATTCTTTATGTATGTATTTATGTATACTAAACAGAATGCCTGTAACACAAGTAATTCCCCTCCTTGGGGATTAATAAAATATTCTGATTCACTGTCATGGTCCTGCACTTTTGTAGTTTAGTTTGGTATATCTTGGGCATCTCCTTGGTTTTTTGAGTTTCCTATGTTTCCCTATTTGTTCATGTATATTGGAGTTTTGCCTTAGTTCTGTTTATTGTTGCATTTTTTACTCATCAGAGCCTTCCTTTGTTGCTTTCAGTTCCCCAGTGTTTTCTCTGTGTTCTTGTCTGATGTCAAGTTACTGTTGTGTCATGTTCTGCCTTGTTTTCTGTTCCTGTTTTATTTTGAAACCTGGTCTCGTGCATTGTGTTGAATTTTACTTCCTGCCCCTGATTGTTGCCACCTGTGTTCCTTTCCCTCCTGTTTCTCGTTTGCTTGTTAGTCTGCGTGTATTTATACTCTGTGTCTCTTCAGTTCTGTGTTGTGTCCTTGTTGTTGTTTTGGATCTTATGCCAGCTGTGAGAGAGTTCTGCTTTATTGTTTCTCGTGTTGGATTTATTTTCATGGACTTTGTAACCCTGTTTGGTGAGTGGCTGAATAAAGCCTTTTTAGTTCTTCAGTCTGTCTCTGAGTCTGCATTTTGGGTCCTGCCTGCGCTTTCTCACGCACAACCATGACATTCACCACCTCTGCTCCTTGTATCTTCACCGTTCCACCTGCCTCCCTCTCATTCACACACATGTACTCTGTCTTGTTTCTACTGACTTTCATTCCTCTCTTCTCCAGTGCATACCTCCACCTTTCCAGGCTCTCTTCTACATTCTCCCTACTCTCACTACAGATGACAATGTCATCTGCAAACATAGTCCACGGAGACTCCTACCTGACCTCATCTGTCAACCATCCCACCCCCACCAAGACCCCCGCCACCTTCTTTCTCTCCATCATATCAGCAGCTCTCTCCCTTTACTAGTCACAGTCCCTACATTTAAAGTCCCTACTCTCACCTCCACCCTCCTACCTTTCCTTCTCTCTCTCTGCCTCCTAACATATTTTCCATCTCTCCTCCTTCTTTGTCTTCAGCCAATAGTAGAATAGTTTAGATAAAGGGATAGCAATGGGAGGTGCAGACTATGGGAGAGAGAAGACAACAACTGTTCATGCCAGTATTATGGTGCTGCTCTGCTGGTGACAAGGCGGACGCTCTGCTGTGACAATTGTTTGCTGTTTAAGTTCATTGTTAGGTTGTTTTTAGGGGCTAATGATGATGCATTAGAGGAACTATCACATTTATTTCTGACTATAAGCCCAAAGGCCATACATACATGTACTTACATGTACAACTCCTGACTGGTTATATTCTGGCATTTGGAATTCTCAGAACAAACACACTAGCATCCACAGCCATTTAAAGAGCGCCCTTTATTGACAATAACTATGAAGGGACTATTATCACTGTTGCTTCTCTTCCTGATGGATGGCAAATGACTTGTAAAGAATTTCTCCTTGACCTTCTCACGCTTGGCAGACAATAAGCTGGTGCAGATATGCTCCAGGGAGTCCCTGCTAGCTCTTAGACACAGAGGGGATATGCTGCCACATCCTCACTTGCAGAGGTAAGGAGGAGGCCGGCTGAAAGAGGGGCAGATGAGTAGTCAGAGGTTGGAGCAGGTAACAAACCACCACTGTCTTCTATAATTTTGAGCAGTGTCTGATCGCTGTACTGCAAAATAGATAAGTTGCCATTAAACTTGAAACATTGTTATGAATACAGAGATTCGTGCATCATAGTATTGATACCTTGGCTTAGAAGTGACATTCCGGGCTCCCTGGTCCAGCTTGAGGTCTCCTCTTGTGTTAGGGCTGACAGGGATGTCACTTCAGGAAGATTCCAAGGGGGTGGCATTTGTGTCTACATGAGAGATTAGGGGTGTAAGCAGCTAACTACTGAGACTGTAACTGCGATCCAGAGTTTGAAATGCTTTGCATCTCCATAAGACCAATTTACATGCCAAAAGAGTTCAGAAATGTCATTATCTGTCCTGTGCCTCCCAGCAGTGGGAGCAGTGAATACGCTGGCTGAGAAACTCCAACACACACCAGGAGCACCTGTTTTCATTCTGGGGGACTTTAATCATTGCAGACTTGAGCAGGCATTGCCTGGCTTTCATCAGTGTATAAAATGTGGAACACATCATTATAAAGTTTTGGATAAATGCTAAGGGAACATAAGCAACACTTACAAAGCTAAGGCTCCTCCTTCTCTCTCTAACTCACTGTACTGATTGGAAAATGTTTCATGATATGGAACTAAGTGAGGCTACTGACACTACTACACTGATTATTTCAGTCTGGGTTTAAAGCTTACCCAAGCACTGAATTTGCTCTTTTAAGGGTTTTTAACAGTGTTCTTTTATTGACTGACTCTGGTGACAATGTTTTGCTCATGCTTTTAGATTTCACAGCTGCCTTTGACACAGTGGACCATGAGATTCTTATCTCCCGGTTACAACAGTGGGTGGGCATCTCTGGGTCAGCTCTTCAGTGGATTAGAGCTTACCTCTCTGATAGGACTTTCTGTGATTTTACCTCCTCATTTACTAATCTTAACCTGGGGTTACCACAAGGCTCCATTCTAGAGACCTCCATTTTTTTTCCTTTATATCTGCTGCCACTTGGTGTCTCTTTTCATTTTTATGCAGACAACTGGCAGGTCTACATCCCTTTGAAACACATTGATCTGTGCTCTGTCCAACCACTCCTCAATTACCCCATCAGGGGGTGGACGGCATTGAATTTTCTAAATTTTAATGAAACAAGACAGAAGTCATGCTGTTCAGGCCCAGCGACACTAACAATATTCCCAGCATTGACCTTTCTTTTTTGGCTCCGCATGAGAAACTCATCGTCTCAAATCTAGGCATGAAAATGGATCCCACTCTTAAGGTTGATTCACACATAAATGGAGCCTACAGTTGGTGCAGAATGCAGCTGCTCAATTTTTAACAGGTACAAGTCAACGAGAGCACATAACTCTGGTTTAAGCTTCTCTTCACTGGCTTCCTTTTCTTTTATGAATTTTAAAATTTTATTATTTGTTTTTAAGTCTCTTAATGGTTGTGCCCCTTTTGTCCTCTCTGAACTGCTGCATCTGTATTTCCTGTCTCGTTCTTTCAGGTAAGCAGAACAGAACCTTTTACTTGTGCCAAAATCCAAACACAAACTGAGGGGTGAGTGAGCATTCACAGTTGCAGCTCCAAAACTGTGGAATGACCTACCCGCCACATCAGACAGGCTCCTTCACTGGCTGCTTTTAAATCCTGTTTAAAATCTCACTTTTATTCCTTGGTTTTTGTGTGAAATGTTGACAATATTTTAGCTCACTGTCTTGTCCTTTTACAATTTTATCTGTCTTTGGATATTGTACCATTTTTTTTTTTTAGTTACTGGCCTGTGTTGTCTCTTTTATTTTTATTTTTTGGTGTACAGTACTTTGGTCAGCTTTGTTATTTTTAAAGTGCTTTATAAATAAACTGGTATAGGATATTAAATTCAATTAATTTAAATTAATTAAATTAAATAATGTGATTCCCAAGAAGGATAATATTCACACCCCAACAACAAGTCACATAAAGTTAAAAGCTGCATCAACAAAAAGAAGCTTGTTTTCAAAAATAAAGATCATATTAAAGCATATGGAGCACAGAAGGAAATAAATCAAATGCTGAGGAAGCCCAGAGAAAAACACCAGACTGATACTGAAAACAGGTTAGGAGTGATGGTTAAGATTGTGGGACTTTATGAAACAAATGATAAATATGAAAACTGCCAGAAAACATTTCAGCAGCACAAATGACAGAATGGCAGCTAATGAACTGAATGACTTTTTCATGATAAATGAGACACAGAACTTATCCACCTCAACATGATGTTTTAAGCTTTGTGGATGTTAAGCCTGACAGTGTAACAACTGACCGTAAACAGGTGCATTTAGTATTTAAAAATGTCTGTATCAATAAATATACAGGGCTAGATGGCTTGCCTGTCTCTTTGTTAAAGAATTGTTCACTTGAATTAGCTGGTGCTTGGTGTCCCATCTTCCAAAAGTCCATTCACTGCAGCACAATACCAGAGCTGTGGAAAAAGTCCATAATATTTCCTGTGCCAAAAGTATCCCACCCAACAGAAAACAGGGCCTTCAGGCCTGTGACATTAATTTACACAATAATGAAGTGCTTTAGAGGGCCATGGTGAATATATCTCCAATCCTGGACCCTTTCCAGTTCACTTAAACAGGGCCATGGTACAGACGATACTGTGGTCAGTGCCACACATCTAATCACTAAACACTTGCAGGATCCTAAGGCTAATGCACAGATTTTATTTACTGATTTTAGTTCTGCTTTTGACACAGTTCACCCTGACTTGCTATTAAAGAAGATTTTAAACGCAGACATCAATCCTTTATTTAATAAATGGTTTTATTCTCTTTTATTTGACAGACAACAGCAAGTCAGTGTGAATGGTTCCCTTTCAGCTGTTAAATATTGTGGCACAGTAAGTTCTCCTCTGCTGTTCACCTTGTACACCAATGAGTGCAGCAGCAGTGAGTCTAATAACTATATATTAAATTCTCTGACAACACCATTATTTTAAGCCTTCTCTGCACAGTAGTGATAGTCCTTTAACTTAACACAGGAAGACTGACAAATTTATCACGTGGTGTGAGAATCAGCATGTCATAAATAAAACAAAAGAGATGATTTTTGAACCCAGAGTAGGGACTCATGACTGAGTGATAATAAAACATTGCCCAGTAGAACAGGTCAGTGCTTACAAATACCTGGGCATTTATGTGGACAATCTCCTCAAATGGTACGTACATGTGGAACACCTGTGCGCTAAATTAGCCCAAAGACTCCACTTCCTCTGTAGGATCAAATTCTTTGAAGCTTGAGAATTCTGAGTACCTTTTATAGTGTAGGGATAGAAAGCCTGATCAGGTAGGGGACAGCAGCCTGGTTCAGTTCACTCTCTGTCCAACACAGAACAATGACTGGAGGGACTTCCCAGATCCTCAGTCTATAAATGAGAAATCAGTTGTTCGCCAGGCTGAAAAATATCTTAACGATCCATCCCACATCCTCCAGAATATGAGATACTCCCCTCTGGCAGACATTAGACAGCTAGCAGGTGTAAAACCAACTGCTACACGCTCGCCTTCCTCCCAACAGCCTTCACTCTTTTAAACAAAAAGCAGTGAAAGGTCTGCTAATATTATCTTATTGTTACTATGTTTTAATTGTTTTATCTTTATTAGTATTTATTGTGTAAACTGGTTTCGAGATATCTTAGTGATAGATTTTATCCTGTTTTATTTTATTTATCTTTTAGAATATAGTTTATGGATGGTTGTATGTGCCTGCAACAGTGGCAGCACTGTGTCCAAGGCCAGTTTCCTTTATGGGACAATAAAGTTTATTCTATTCTATTCTCGTCCTCGTCGTCTACCACTTTTCCGGGGGTCCAGGTCGTGGAGGCAGCAGTTCGAGCAGAGAAGCCCAGACTTTTCTCTCCCCAGCCACTGCCTCCAGCTTTTCAGGAGGGACATCAAGGTGTTCCCAGGCCAGCTGGGAGACATAGTCTCTCCAGTGTGTCCTGGGTCTGCCCCAGGTTCTCCTCCCAGAGGAACATGCCAAAACACCTCAAGTAGGAGACATCCTGGTGGTTTGGGCATCCTAATCAGATGCCCGAACCACCTCAACTGATTCCTTTTGGTGTGGAGGAGCAGCGACTCTACTCTGAGCCTCTCCTGGATGACTAAATTCCTCAATCTCTAAGGGTCAGTCCAGCAACCCTGCTGAGAAGGCTCTTTTCAGCCACTTGTACTTGTAGTCTCATTCTTTCGGTCATTACCCAAAGTTCATGCCCATAGGTGACTGGTACAATGTCCGCATCACTGCAGACGCTGCTCAGATCTGTCTGTCAGTCTTCCACTCTATTCTCCCCTCACTTGTGAATAAGACCCTGAGATACTTAAACTCCTCCACTTGGGGCAGGACCTCATCTCCAACCCTGAAAAGGAAATCCACCCTTTTCAGCTGAGTACTATGGACTACTGATTCTCATCTCATGTGCTGCGAACTCAGTAACAAACCATCCCAGCAAGGGCTGTAGGTCATTGCTCGATGATGCTATCAGGACCACATCATCTGCAAACAGCAAAGATTAGATCTTATGGCCACCAAGCATGACACCTGGCTCCAGTCCTGGCTACACCTAGAAATCCTGTCCATAAAAATTATGAGGTGTTTTGGTGACAGAGGGCAGCCCTGGCGGAGTCCAGCTCTCACTGTGAACAAGTTCGACTGGTTGTTGGCAATAATAAACCAAATTCTTGCAACGGTCGTAAATAGACTGGATTACTCGGAACAATGAGCCCAATACTCCGTACTCCTGAAGCACCCCCACAAGAAACCACGAGGGACGGGGTTGAATCCCTTCTCCAAGTCCACAAAGCAAATGTAAACTGGTTGGGCAAACTCACTGGGGCTGAGGTTGCAGAAGTTGTTAAAAAACTGCTGTGGCAGGGCCCTGGGTGTGGATGAGATTCACCCCGAGTACCTCAAGGCTCTGGATGTGGTAGGGCTGTCCTGGTTGACACGTCTCTGCGGCGTCGCATGGAAGTTGGGGACCATACCATTGGCATGGCAAACTGGGGTGGTGGTTCCCTTTTCTAGAAGGGGGACCAGAGAGTGTGTTCCAATTATAGAGTGATCACACTCCTCAGCCTCCCTGGGAAGGTCTCTGCTAAGATACTGGAGAGGAGAGTCCGGCCCTTGGTCGAACCTCAGATACAGGAGGAACAATGTGGTTTTTGTACTAGTCGTGGCACATTGGACCAGCTCTTCACCCTCTCGAGGATCATTGAGGGCGCTTGGGAGTTCGTCCAACAAGTCTACATGTGTTCTGTGGACTTGGAGAAGGCATTCAGTCGTGTCCCTCGTGGATTCTTGTGGGGGTTGCTTCAGGAGTATAGAGTATCGGGCTTCTTACTACGAGCAACCCGGTCTCTACGCAACCATTGTGAGAGTTTGGTTCGTATTGCCAATAACCAGTCGAACTCTTTCCCAGTGAGTTGGACTCCCCCAGGACTGCCCTTTGTCACTGAGCCTGTTCATAATCTTTATGGACAGGATTTCTAGGCACAGCCAGGGAGGGTGTCATGGTCGGTGGCCATAGGATCTCATCTCTGCTGTTTGCAGATCATATGGTTCGGATGGCTTCATCAAGCAATGACCTACAGGCCTTGCTGGGATGGTTTTTCAGTGTGCAGCAACCAGGATGAAAATCAGTACCTCCAAGTCTGAGTCCGTGGTACTCTGCTGGAAAAGGGTGGATTGCCCTTTCCGTGTTGGGGACAAGGTCCTGCCCCAAGTGGAGGAGTTCAAGTATCTCAGGGTCTTATTCACGAGTGAGGGGAGGATGGTGCGGGAGATTGACAGACGGATTGGGGCAGCGTCTGCAGTGATGTGTTGTACTGATATGTCATGATGAAGAGAGAGCTGAACTTTTAAGGCAAAGCCTTCGATTTACCGGTCTATCTATGTTCCTACCCTCACCTATGGCCATGAACTTTGGGTAATGACCGAAAGAATGAGATTGCGAATACAAGCGGCTGAAATGAGCTTTCTTAATTTCCCAGCTTAGGATCAATAAAGTCTCTCTCTCTCTCTCTCTCTCTCTCTCTCTGCAGGGTCGTTGGGCTCCCCCTTAGAGATAGGCTAAGGAACTCAGTCTGGGAGAGCAGAGACGCTGCTCCTCCACATCGAAAGGAGCCAGTGAGGTGGTTCGGGCATCTGATCAGGATGCCCCCTGGATGCCTCTCACTTGAGTTGTTTTGGGCACGTGCCCCTGGGAGGAGACCCTGGGGAAGAACCAGGACGTGAAGAACCTGGGAACGCCCTGGTGTCCCCCCTGAAGAGAGGTGGAGGAGGTGGCCAGGGAGAGGAAAGGGCTTCTGGTCTTCTCTGCTCGAACTGCTGCCTCCACGAACCAGACCCCCAGAAAAGTGGTAGAAGACGAGACGAGATGATATATATATATATATATGTATAAAATCTCGTATATATATATAAGTTTAAACCATAACTTTTCCTCAGGTTTAGACCAATCAGCACCAGCATGTAAATCTGTGTGAAATCATAAAATGTCTGTACACAATGATTTTGGCATCCATTTTCAGGGAGGTCTCTTTGACCAAACAGAGTGGATCCTCATCTGGCCAATGAGTAAAGTTGAACGTCCAATAAACCTTCTGAAAATGAGAGAAGTAGTTTGTCTTTTGTAGCAATTATGTGTAAAGTATTTTGGCCTGATCCTCCAGACAAACAACTTAGTTCTAACACATGTAAAGATAGACTACAACACTTGTAGGTGTATGATGCTGCCATGAGAAGAATTGCAACCTGGAGAAATAAAGGTGCTGAAAGGTATCAGTTCTGGAGACATCCCAAGTAGTAACTGCTTAAATTGAGAAGATATTTTACCTTTTACTGGAGTAGCTAGGGAGGCAAACGGTGACTATTTCTAGTGTTTATAAACTTGCTGTTTAATAGAATTAAGTTTATGAAACTTAAATAAGTAATCCCAAATTTGCCCAAAAAAACCCCATGCATTACCAGTTTAGTTTGCTGACCCAAAATATATACTAATTTGATTAAATTTACTACCCCATATTACAGGCTGGAACCATGAAATATTTGCTGATTCTGCTTTAAGAATAACTGAATTTATTTCCATGATCAGCTGACTAGCTTTTGAAGCTGTTGGAGTATTAGTGCGTAACCTTCTGACAGGTAACGTACAACTACAGTCAAAACCGCTTATCTTCAAACTTTGTGAATTTAAAATTTTCCACTTTCAGTGGACGATGAGATTTTTGAAAATCATAAAACCCCTTTTTGCTTATCATTTAAAAAGAAATACACTCTAAAAAGTTGAATGCAATGCAGTTGTATATGGGAAATAGGTGCTTTCCATAGATAGCTACAAAATGTTTATATATTTAGCAGACTGTGCATGTGAGTGTGCAGGACACAGAACACCACCACCTCGGTGTCATACTTTTAATAACCTCAATCATCACGCTGGCATATTGCATGACACTCTTACATGTCCAATAACATCAGTAACACCATTCATGTGTGTTAGTGTTATTTCTGCATATGCACTGTTTTTCTAATGCTTCCACGTACTTGAAAGGCTCAAAATAGATGAGCCATGAACATGATATATAGCATTTTATTCAACATCTAACAATACCAAAGCGGGACCAGCCAGTTGTGTCCCCAGTAATAATTTACACTAGGCTGAGTGTGTTGATCTAAGTTCAGAGAGGCCCTGCTTCAAAGGTTACTGTATCGACTCACAGCTCCAAAGTTTCTCCAGGAACTGAAGGAAAACTTTGAAGGGGTCAGGATGGTTTGTGCTTACAGCTCCCTGGGGTGAAGTGTGATGCAGATGACCCAGAAGGAAAACCCATGCTGAAAAAACGAGCACATGTACGTAAGCATGCAGAGTACATGTAGGCGTATGGTGCTCCCATTGGTACCGGAAGAATGGCAACCTCGGTACTTAGGCTGGATGTGTGGTCCGCAGACACGCACACATTCCTGTGTGCATGCTCACATGTGATATATAAAACATCATGTCAGGTGAAAAGTGAGAAAAGGCACATATATAGACCCCCTTTGCTTTGACTGGACAAACAGCTGCCCTGTTTGTCCAGTCAATTTTTAAAGGCCAAAGGGAGATGTGCAAACACGCAAGCGCTTATGGTGGATGATCACACAACTTTTTATTCAACATGATGTGTTTGCTTTATGTACCCTCTCACGTACCCATGCTTGTTTGATTTCTCTGTTAACACTCCCCAGTTATCCAAAAGCATTAAATAACTAAAGTAAGGCTGTGATTATACTCTCTCGTAGACCAGCGCATGGACAGCTGTAAACTTCACAGATGAGTATTTTTCTAGTCCGCTTAGAGTCCACATGGAGGACTCACGCAAGGTTGGTGCACTCATAGTATCCAGCTAGTGACGTTCCAAATAACTGAAGGGGGAATATGGCTGCATTTCATGGAGCCTTGTTTTCACCCTCTGCAGATGAAACTTATGTAAATCTGACCCAAGCAGATTCTTGCATGCTCATGAATGCAGAAAGTGAAACGATGAAGATGCACTTGGCTGCCTGTTTATTATCTCATGCTCCAGTACAATGGTCCTGCAACAAATTCTAGCTTCATGAATGCTATTATGTTCAGTTTTAATGGCCTTCTTTTAAATGGAACAGTAAATTACACTATATACTATAGACAAAAGTACTGGGTCACCTGCACATCATATCTACAGGAGCTTTTATGACATCACATTCTAAATCCATGAGCATTAATATGTAGTTGGTCTCTCTCAAGCAGCTTTAACAGCATCTATGCTTCTAAGATGGCTTTCTACAATATTTTGGAGTGTGTGCATGGGAATTTGTGCCCAATCATCCAAAAAAAAACCTTTTTTTAATCAGGAAGTGAACTCTTGAGATTGCAATGCTCTTTTGGGAGAGCATCCTGTGCTGTCATGGGCAGCATTAACCAACTGCAGTTTTCAATAACAGGTGAAACCTGTGCAAACACTAGGGGAACATGCAAACTGCACACAGGAGGGCCCTACCTAGGTGATAAAACACTAATCCACCATGCTATCCATGCTGCTTGTGGGCCTGGCATTCCATTCAAGTTGGTCAGTGGGGTTGAGGTCAGACCTCTGTGCAGGCCAGTTAAGTTCTCCTACACCAATTTTATTCACCCATGGCTTCATTGCCCTTGCTCTGTGCACTGAGGCAAAGTCATGCTGGAATAGAAAAGGGTCTTTCCCAAACTGTCCCCACAAAGTTGGAAAAAATAGAACTGACAAAACTGTCTAAGCTGAAGCATTAAGATTTCCCTTCACTGGAACTAAGGGGCCTAGGCCAGCCCCAGAAAAAAACAAAACAAAACACCAAAGTGTCATTCCTCCTTCACTAAACTTTACAATTGGCACAGTGCAGTCAGTAACGTTCTCCTGGCAGTCAGCAAACCAAACAGACTCTTCCATTAAATTGCCAGGAAGAAAGGCATGATTTGCCACTCCACAAAACATGTTTACACTTCTCCAGTGGTGTCCAGTGGCTGTGTGCTTTACACCACTTCATCTGACACTTGGCATTGTGCTTGGTTATGTAAGGCTTGCACGCAGCTTCTCTGACATGGAAACCCATGCTATGAATCTCCTGTTGTGTGATATTTGTGCTAATGTTAATGCCAAAGGAGGTCTGGAACTCCGCAGTTAGTGAGTCAACAGAGCGTTGACAACTTTTACGCACTATGCGGTCTTAGCACTTCACAACCCTGCTCTGTAACTGGTGGTTCCTAAAGGCTTCCATTTTGTGATAACACCAGTTACTGCTGATCGTGGATATCTAGGAGGCAAGATATTTCACAAATTACAATTTCATTAAGTTCAATTACAGGCAGCATGGTGGCGTGGTGGTTAGCACTGTTGCCTCACAGCAAGAGGGTCTGGGTTCAAATCCAACAGCCGGCTGGGTGAGGCCCTTCTGTGTGGAGTTTGCATGTTCTCTCCAGCTTTCTCCCACAGTCCAAAGACATGCAATCCTACATTGACTGTGGGTGTGACTGGTGACCTGCCCATGGTGTACCCTGCCTTTACCCTATGACAGCCGGGATGCTATGATGTGACCCTGAATTGGATAAGTGGAAGATGATGAATGAATGAATTGTTACAATGTGGCATCCCATTACAGTACCACACTTAAATTCAGTGAGATCTTTAGTACAGCCCATTCTTTCATAGCTGTTTGTAAAGGCAGACCGCATGGTTAGCTGGTCAATATTATACACCTGTGGCAATATGACAGTGACACACCTGCATTTAATGATTAAGAGGTGTGGCCCAAATACTTTTGCCCATATAGTGTATGTGTACTGCAAATGGGGACAGAAGCAACCTCGCTGAAGGATAGTTAAGGGTTTTGTTTTATAACTGACCCCATTAGCAACGTCCCTAAACTTTTCTGACCCAGTGAACATCAAAAATCAGTACCTAAAGTCTTGAATGGAAGGTAAAATAACTAAAGATATGAGAGCTTTAGAAAAGTGTCTGCTGACTCCCAGTATTCTTCCACATTTTCAGCTCCAGGACTGCAGATCTGCAGGTAGTATTGCAGGTGCATAGATGTGGCTTGTGACCAGGCAGCTGTCCATTCAGCGGTGATTTAGCATCTGACATGGCTGAGCCTTGTGGCTCAATAGCACTAAAAGGCTCATCCTGTCTAATGGGGTCCCTCTATGACGCAGGCATGGAGTGGCAACTCCTCCCCTTCTTTTGGTCTGACAGATAATCTTATACATACACACCTACTGGACGCTCATTCATTTGGTCCACTATGCAGTGAAAGGTTCAGGCATGCACACACATATGCAGTAAAAATACACAAACACACTGCCTGTGCACAAATGGAAAGGAAGGGAACTGAGACGTTGGTGCACGGCAAACAGTCGTGTAATTGCTTTTGAGAAACGGCTCTTGTCGGAGTCTGTCATCGATTTGGTCTTTACCGAGGACAACTCGTTTGCTCAGTGTGTGGGAGGAGGCCTGGGCAGCAGCGATCATTAAGTGACTGTGGTATCACTTTATTAACTCAATACAGTTTGATGTTTCACTTTCATGAGATGGGAAGTTGCCATACTTAGCTTGAATTGTACTGCAAAACAGAGTACATGCAGGAGCTTTGTTGAGAATAGAACCCTTTTAGGTTAATCATACTCATGACAAAATCAACAATTGGACAGGATAAAAAATTGCATATTGCTTTGTAGACTGAACTCACCCAAACAGGAAGTTTGGTATGTAAAGTGCCATAACTTTCTAAGTTCTGGTGAGGCAGATCACAGTTCCCCAAATCAAATTAATAAGAAGATGATTATATAAGCAAATTGTAGATAGTCTACAATGAGCTGAGGCACAGTGGGTGTAGTGCTGGAGTTGGTGCCGTCCAAGCAGCGTTATGAATGAAGAGCCTAGGAGTGCGTCACTGTGTAGTATACTTCCCTCCCCAGCAGATGGCCCCGCCTGCAAGTGCTTACACAGGAGGGTGGTGTTGGGGTGGGTGCGTGTGTGTGTGTGTGTGGGGGGGGGGGGGGGTGTTGA